>JAXGGA010003321.1:0-104709 GCA_038373865.1 Uloborus plumipes | reverse complement strand
GTTTTGTGTGTTCATGTTTCATAGTTGAAATAAAATGCTTACAATTTTGAAGTTTTGGTAGATAACATTTTCTGTGAATAAATTTAAAATTTAAGTGTTATTTATGTTCAAAATAGTACAGTTAAACTTTTAAATAGTGATAAAATTGTGTACTTAGTATTTTGGTGGTAACAGTTTATTTTCGGTTGGTCACTTTTTTTGTAAAAAATAGTCACTTTTTTCACTTTTTTTGGATCACATTCTTGGTGGGAGCCCTGCAATATTGGCTAAATCAATTTTAACTATTTGGTGGCCCTTAAAAAGCATGGTGCCTGGTCAGTAATCAAGTTTTGTAGACCACACCTCTAGGGCCTTTTTTTTAACTCTGGCCTTGAGTGTAAAAAAAAAATGCTTTTTTTTTAGCTACAGTTGGTGATTTCTAAAACCAATGCTCCCGTATTCCGTGTTTTCGATTTTATTTTGTTTGGGGGGGGGGAGTCCTATGCATCTATGGCATCTCCTTCAAAAAAAAAAAAAAGTGAAATATTGTTCCCATGGCCAGGTTGGGTGGCTCCAAATGTTCTTTCATTGAATGCAAATAAAGATTCAGACAAAACTGTGACAGTGAACAAGAGAGCACGCCGAACGTTCGGAAAACTTGCATCCGACAGAAGTTCGAAGCAAGACCTCTTCGTTAGTTTTAATTTTTGATGAGAAAAAATAGTGTTTTCAACTGTATGATTCGGGAATACTTTGTAAAATTTTGTCTCGGAATAAAGTTCGAATGGAGAAAAATTTGGGGCAAAGTGGAGATGGCGAGGCCCCGGGAAGCGCGAGGCCCTGGGCAGTCGCCCGATTCGCCCACCCCTTGCTACGCCTCTGCTTACCACCAACCATCACCAATAGCAAAAATGTGAGCAATATGCAGTGGAGTGCCAATATGATACTAGTACACTAGCTAAAACATGAGTCATTTTCATGTGCAACAAAGCTATTGCCAAGCAATCAATAAAATCAGGACTTATTACAGAAATAAAGCTAAGAACTTAGCAAAGCAAATGGTCTGTAATTTTTGAAAATTTTATGTTTAAGTATTTTGCATACTATATCCGGGTCTGGGGACTAGTAAAGTTTTTATGTTTTCCTTTCAATAATTTTGAGCATTTCATTTTCTTAAACTATTGAGTGAAAGTTTACACTTTTATTTAACAGTGTTTGGCTTTCCCTTGCAAGAATGAATTGGTGTTGAAGAATGACAAATATTTTTAGTTGACATTTAAAAAATGTAGTTTTCCTGTAGCACGCACACATGGTGATTGCTTATGTTGATCTTTGATGGTACTGTTACTGTAAGACAGAAAAGGGCGTTTAAATAGTTAAGAACAATTTTACTGTCATTTTATGATTCAGCTTTTTCTTTACTCATTTTCTTGTGATGTGATATAGTTCTCCATCTGCTTACATTGCTTGATAACACGAAAAACAAAGGACGCTACACACTAGCTTAAACCACGATATAGCACCACAATATGTAGATTGGCACTTTGCAGTGTTTAAAATGCAAATTTAAGTCTAGGTGTCCTTATGATACCTAATACAAGTTTCTAAGCGTCAAAATGAATATCTTGGATGTCTTTTTTAAATTACTGTCATAAAGTTATCCTTTCCGTCAGTCATAAGTCTTACTCACAATGAGTCTGGAAAGAAACTATTCAAAAAGAGTAAAATTTTTAGGCATCAAATTCGGCACTTAAGGTTGTGTTGTGAATCTAGAGGGAGATCATTTCAAAACTTCTAGTCGCAAAATGTGACTGACTGCTCATTTCTAATTCAGGGTTCCCACGGGCCCTAAAAAGGCCCTATAAAGGCCTGATTTTTGAGTTTGATTTTTAGGGGCCCCTAAAAAGGCCATATATTTTATCAAAAGCCCTAAAAATGATTCAAAGCCCTATTTTTTATTTATTATTATTTTTTTTTTTTAAGAATTTGTAAGAATTCTAAGTACGCATCTCGCTCCCTTCCATTTTTTTCTCGATAGTCGTAACACAGCGTGGAGATTCAAGGTCGCAGATCAAGGTGAGACTTATCGGGCTTTAGCTACGCCTGTGGTGTGAGGGTGAGCTTTTATTGGGTATCTTTTTCCGTGACGTATACGTGGCTCCTGGCACAGCCATCTTAACACAAGTATTTAGAAGGCTGTGCTCCTGGTTGTAAAGAAAACAAACAAAAAAGAAAAGATAATAATAAATCTGCTGAACAGCTGAACTTATTATTTTATGGACGTTCTTCGATGATTGTTGATATGTAGTACCGTGGGTCGATTTTGCAGGGCGAGTTGAAATAGCGTGCATTTCTATTTTCTCTTCGCATCTTGTTTGCAGTGGTGCAAGTGCTGCGCAAATTGTGCCACGCTGCGCCAAATAAAGAATCTTGCGCCATCCTGCTCCCGAACGCACTTTTAGATCGAAATTGCGTCTGATTGCGCCAAAACGGCCGTTTTTCTAGCGAATATCGCGAAAAAGTGGCATAACTTCTGCTTTTGTTAACCGCACGTCATGACGGTTGCTATGGCGATATTCTGAACATGTGCGTCGCTAAAAATATTCTCCTTATCTGAAATTTCAATCCTTTTGCATCTTGCAAAAATTTTGATATTTTTCACAATCCAATATTATTTTGACACATGCTACCTCAGCTTAACTTATTTTATGTTTTATTTTGAGAAAAAAGTAATTTATTTTTAGAAGCTTGTCAACATGTAGCATTTACGTCGCGGACGAAGCTTCCTCTGTTGAAGATTTCAATCCAAATGCATCTTGCAAACATTTTAATATTTTTGACAATTAACCGTTATTTTGACAATAGATACCTTCCATTAGCTAATTTTAGCTTATATTTTGATAACAAAGAATTTATTTTTTCTATTTATATACCTATTAATTTTTCCAAAGTTTGATTTTAATAAGCATTAGGTTCTCCATTGCTTCATTTTTTGGAAAACAATTAAAGCAATCAAGCACATAATGTTTAATTATGATTTTGTACTGAAAGGCAGTATTTTG
This sequence comes from Uloborus plumipes, assembly GCA_038373865.1. Classification (NCBI taxonomy): domain Eukaryota; kingdom Metazoa; phylum Arthropoda; class Arachnida; order Araneae; family Uloboridae; genus Uloborus; species Uloborus plumipes. Next base: position 101,668 of record JAXGGA010003321.1, on the reverse strand, counting down.
AAAAGTTGAATTTGTAAAATTATAATTTTAATAGCTTAAAATAGAATTTTCCATGCTACTAGCAGCAGTGCTCCAATTAGGTCATTGAAGGAAAGATAAAATTTTGATGTGTTGTACAAAATTCAGAGATACTTTATGGCAGCACATAATTATCTCATTCTACTGTTTAGAAGTTCTAAAGTTTTGGAACCAGCACATATTTAAGGCATTAAAAGCAGAGAGACAAACAAATTAAATGTAAAGCAGTATATGATAGTTACACAAGAAGCTTAATCCAATCAAGAGTCATCAGATTTTTTATTAAATTTAGCAAACCAACGACTGAAGTCAGCTGTTAAGAAAAATGTCTTGTCTGAAATCAAGTTGCAAAATGGATGTTAGAAGATGCAGAGAAGTTATGAATGAGAAAGAGAAAGAACAGTAGAACAAAAAGAAACAAAGTTAAACTTTTAAATTAATGTTTTTCTATTTTTAGCTCACAAAATCTAATTTTGCGCAATAAAACATAAAAAAAACTTTAGTTTACTTTTCAAGCACAAAGGTAGTTAGTTCCTCAATTTTAAGTTAAAGCGCATTGTTAACAAAAGAATATCCAAATGTTATTGATAATTATGCAATTAAAAAAACCAAAAAATGTCTAAATTTTTCATATTGTTGTGGAAGTTTTAAACCAAACGTTTGCATTTCATATTTGACCACCACAAATGCGCTCCTAGGTGGATAGGATTTTTACTTCCTTTTACGTAGTAAAGGAAGTATTGTAATCGCGAAAAAAAGAATCACTCAAATTTGAGTCTAAATTTTGATTTTGCTCACCCGAATGAATGTTCAGTTGTTTTTTTGACCTGTCAGCACGTGCATATGTACCTACCAACATATAAGCAGCCGAAAAATCCTTTTCAACCACCCCCGAGTTAATCCGACGAGTTTTCTCGTGACGTCTGTATGTGCGGATGTGTGTCGCATAACTCAAAAACTATATTCCGTAGAAGCGTCTAACTTGGTACGTAGGCTCTGAGGATGGTCTAGTTGTGCACTTCCCCTTGTGGTTGCATTCAAATGTTCCGAAGGGGGTGTTTTACCCCTTTTTTGGGGTAAATCAGTGTCAATTTCAATGCAGACTCAAGTGATATGAATTGGCGCGACCACTTGGCGATATGTCGCCAAGTGGTCCTCCAAGAACAAGTGTTTGACTCCAAGTTGGCGACAAATGTGGCGAAAAAATTATTTTTTGAATTTGGGTTCAGCTTGGCACTATTGGCGATATTTTGCGAAAAATTCACTGAATGATATTAAAATCAGCAATATTTTGAAAATTAACCATTGTAAAATATTTTTTGCATTGTTTCGTGGCAGATTAGGGGAGTAAATATTTGAATTGTTACCTTGCTCACTCCAAGCACTTTTTTCAACACTTAAGGCAACTACTAAGAAATTTACACGTAAAAAGAAGTAGTGTGGGATCCATACCAGATTTTTTTCTTTTATATAGGCCTAGAGTCTGCTTGTTAATCCTTGAATTTTATAAATTGAAGTGTGTGTCATAATGTACTACATTTAAATGGTTTAAAAGGAACTGCGTGAGCAGGGACCGCGCTAACAGTTTTAAGTTGTTAGCCAGTAAATTAGCCAAATTTCAAAAGTTTTAGTCAAATAAATAAAATTTTTTTTCTTCCGTAATACAATACATATAATTTTTCTCCCCCAGTGAAGATTTCTGAGAATTTTTGTTCGCCAACACTTTAGCCACATCAGAATTTCTTTCGCCGAACTTTCGATTTTATCGCATTTGGCGAGGTGGCGAATGCTTAGTTCGGTCCCTGCGTGAGTATAGTAGCTGTATAGTACCCGTTGCTAGTTTCTTAAGTTGTGTTAAAAATGTAAAATGATACATAACTGGTAATAAAATGTATATGGGAGTTGAAGCTTTGCTGTTTATAGAAATGAATATATTGTGCAAGAACATAATAGTTGGGTTTTTAGACTATTCAGCAGAAGTACGACTACATAACGTCAAGTGGCCCTATATATTCTGGAAAATGGGCCTGAAAAAGGCCATATAAAGGCCCTATTTTTTAATCTGCTGAGAGGGTGGGAACCCTGTAATTTTAACACTGTAATTAGAATCATTCCAACCCTATACTGAACTAATTGAATTCAAATTTGATAATTGCAATCAAAAGTGTTTAACAATGTACTTTTTAATGTTGCTAACACAGTTTCAAATTGTTTTATTTTAAATAATTTTATGTTTCAGATTCTCGAGTCATGGATTGGCCGATGATGCATAGTCCTTTACCTACAATTGTAATATGTTTATCTTATGTGTATGTTGTGAAGTATTTAGGTCCTAATTTAATGAAGAACCGAGAGCCACTGGACATACGGTGGCTCATGGCAGCCTATAACTTTATTATGGTTATATTTAGCTTTCTTATATTTTACTGGGTAAGTTGTTTTGAATTTTGTATTTCTTGTTTTCACACTAGTTAATTGTAAAGTTCATGTTGACGTGTTAAAGTATTTTGCTTCATACAATTCAAAAAAGATTATTGTGCTACTACATGAAATAGACCAAACTATAGACACTTCCAATGTACTAAGTCTAATTCTTAACCGCTTTGGAGTTTAAATAGTGTAAAAATAGCATAAATATCAATAAAAATTGCTGAAACTTGTTTAGCAGTCACAAGAACCTTTTTTCAGTTCAGAAAAGGGTTTGAAACATCCAAGGATTGAAGACATCCAAGAAGAGTCGTTTTTTTTTTTTCCATTTGATTATTCAACTGAGCTTGTTATAAATACAAAATTGTTACGTATTTATTATTTGCAAAAGTTTTTACCTATATTTTATTTAAAAAATTTAGTGTTATAATTACTATTTTGAGTACATTACAGCACCAACCTAAACTTGCTAATTATTTGCCTAAAACAGCACTTCTTCAGTTTTACATAAAATTTGTTCCTTTCTAGATTTGTGAGTGTTTAGTTTTTTATTTTCTACTCTTGAGTGCTTTCCCGGGACTAAGCCTATTGTTTTGCTCTATTTTTTTACTTCCATTTTGTAATTGTTTAAAGTTATAGCATGTTGTAATGAGCAATCAGTCAAATTAATTGTGCTGTTTTATCGAAGGACTGGCAATTTGCCAAATGATCCCCTTTGAGGTCAGTTTTATCTTTATCATCCACTAATGAAAGGATCCTCCATTCATTCAATTTTGTTGTATTTTAATTTTTCCTCCTAGGTTTTTCCCAAGTACCAATCTTTAATCTCAACTGAAACACACTTCGGCTTAGATGATTATCTCTTACACAATTTTGTTTCTTTAACCTAAATAGTTTTCACTCTTTTTCCAAAAAGTGCATCCTTCAGTATCTTAGTCAGGGTACTATCAATGATTTAAATCAAAGGATTAAAAAAAGAAAAATCCTTGATTTTAATCATTTTTTAACTTAACTCTAGAAATCTTGATTTTTTTAAAAAAATTTCATTACTTCTGCCTTTTTCTTAGTCAGTATAACCTTTCTTCCTTATATTGATTTTGTCCCTTAGATTTTCCTCACCTGCCCATTTTGTATAATTCATATTCTTTCTCATTATTTAATCTAAAAATTGACATTTTTAGTCAGTAAGACACTTTTAAATTTGTCACTTTTTAAAAAAAATAGTAGCCACTATATTCAAGACTTTTTTTAAAAAAAATGAAAACAATGAGAAAATTTTAATGCACTATGTTAGACAATGGATGTGCCCGTAAGTCCTGGAAAATTAGACCAGTTCCAGCTAGTATCCTGTTCAGTTATACTGAGTCTTCAATCCTTATCTCAAGAAAAATATTTATTTCTTTGAAAGGGTTCAAAGGAGGACTAGGCGTTAGATTCCGTCATTTTCCGCGTAGTTCTGCCATATCTCATAGATGGCAGCACGGGTGAATTCCAAAATTTTTAAATGCGATTTTTACAGAATTTACGAAAAGAATATAGATTGACATTGTGTATGAACTATTTCTGGAATACAAAAGTGGTCAATTAAAAAACAAGGCTCCTGACAAGTTAGTTTCGAGATTTTTAAAAGTAATGACACAAATAACGGGATTAAGGAAATTAAGGATTAAGGAGATAAGGAAATTGAAAACTAACTTAAAAACAACGTTTTGAAAATGGATGAAAAATTTTGAACTTGGTTTTTACTTATTCACTTATTTTTTCGGCACACAAAGAAAGTACATGCATACATAAAAACAAAAAGAATTTTAGTTTATATTGTTCATAAGAATAGTGACACATAAACAAATTAATTTTTATTTTTTTTAAGGTGATTGCGAAATCAACGACAAAAATATGGATTGAAACTCTGTTGTAACTGTTTTTCGAACACGAAAGGGGTCAAATTCATAAATAAATCTTTTAATGTTCATTGCTTTTCCTGAGAGGAGAGGGCAGGATTAAAACTATTTAAATTTGATAACACTACAAGTTAGATTTGAGATTTTAATTAGAAATTACACAAATGGGCAATTCCACGGTAACTTTCGTTACATTTTGACCAACGCTTGGGCATTTAGCACCTCAGTACAGACAAATATTGTTATACATACCTTGAATAAAAGCATTCTATGAAAATGACAGTCTAAAGCAAAATTAAAATGCAAAAATATTCGATGCATTAAAATTTTACAAAATTTAGCAGTCAAAAATAAGGCAGTAACTTACGTTACACAAAAAGGGAATGGCATAATATGAAAATTGGTTCTAAGGCAAATTTCTGCTCTATTACAGCTGTTTTTTTGTTTGAAGTACAATTTATCAGTTCCTTATAATTCTTAGGAATTAATTTTCATAAATTTAAAAATTTATTTAAAAAATTAAAAATTATGGGAATTTTTGACTGGGTAACTTACGTTACAGTAACTTACGTTACAAAATGTACTTACAAGAAAATCTTTATTACAAAAATTAATTAAAGAAAATTACAGCTTAATTTAGATCAAAATATTGAAAATTAACAATTATAAATTGAATTTATAGAAATTTAATACCAAATTGAATGACCAATCAAAAATATTACATAACATAATTCTTTTAAATGCAAACTAGTCACTGTTATTAACAAGTTTAGGTAGGTTAAAGTTTTCGAATCACGTTTTTTTTTCTCATAATAAATTATATCTGTCGATTCTTGTCATTTATAATAGGTTTCAACAGCAGCCATTACTTTTACTTTAAACTTGTTTCTTCAATAATTGTCACAACTCAAGGATACAATGTATTTTCGTACTTCATCACACACCATTCACCGGCTTTTATCTGTTTTTTCTTCTTGTTCCTTGAAATACTTAACTAAACGAAACCTCACAGTTAGTCCATTTCTAGCTCTTAAATGCTGGTTGTCAATGTGCGGATTTTCGGAAAATAGTTTTGATAAATTTTGCTTTTTCAAACATATTTCAATACCATCAAGAGTGACTTTTATTTATAAATCTGTAATATCCACATGACTTTTCACATACCCCTTTTACAGAGCATCTTTCTGCAGAGTTCAGTGGCATTTTAATGCAGAATGAAATATATTTCACCTGTAAGAGATAAAATACTTTTATATTTGTTTTTTCCAAAACATATTTCAAAACTTTAAAGCATAACAGAAGTCATTTTTGAATAATTTATAGTAAATTACCTCAAACATTCATGCAGTGATATTGTTTAGAGATAATTATTATCTTAAAAGCCAAAAAGAAACATGTAATTTATAATAGAGGCATATTGTAATCTTATTAGCAAACCGAGACATTTTAAGAAATATGATTAATTTAAATTAAGTAAATACAGTACATTTAAAAGAATTCTTGAATAAATTACTCCTACTAACCACATAGGTTTATTTCACAATTTACTTTCTTTATAAACACAAGTATTTAAGTTCTACTTAGGTAACTTACATTATCTGCATATGTGGGTAACTTACGTTACACGTTTTGATTGCAGCACAAAAAATTAAATAAACAATATTAAAAAAAAACTTTAACTATTTGCTTAACACACACTTATAAGATAGAAGATATAGCATTGTTAACATTGCATTGCCCTTTTTTTAAGCACAACATGAACTTTAACATGTTTTTGGTAACTTACGTTATATAGAACAGTGCATTTTTGAAGTTTACATAAATCACTTAATTTAAATGAAAACATTCGTTTTAGCAATTCACAATGTTGAATTAAAGTGTAATAATCAATATTCTTCCTTTAAAGCAGTTATGTAAAGAAAAAATTGAAACTTACCAACAGTCAAAGATTGATAATTTTCTTCACCCGAAGTTAAATATTCCATTTCCAACTTCAAAGCGCTGCCAAACTAAAAATACTACATTCTAGGCAAAAAATTCGTATAAATAATAAACTTCTAACATTTTTAAACCAAAAAATATGCCAAACAGGCGCATTGCTGTAGTTTGAATTTTCCTACGCTTTTCCACACATGCATGGAATTGCCCAAATAACTTTTAAAAATATGACATAAAATTGTAAAGATAATTTTTGGACTTCAAAATGGGTGTAATTAATGAAATAACACTTCAGATTCAAATTTTGCTGTTTTCAGCGGTAAGGGAGACTAGGCGTTAGATTTTTCTAATTAAAATCTCAAATCTAACTTGTAGTGTTATCAAATTTTAATAGTTTTAATCCTGCCCTCTCCTCTCATGAAAAACCATGAACATTAAAAGATTTATTTATGAATTTGACCCTTTTCGTGTTCGAAAAACAGTTACAGCAGAGTTTCAATCCATATTTTTGTCGTTGATTTCGCAATCACCTTAAAAAAAATAAAAATTAATTTGTTTATGTGTCACTATTCTTATGAACAATATAAACTAAAATTCCTTTTGTTTTTATGTATGCATGTATTTTCTTTGTGTGCCAAAAAAATAAATCTCCTTAATCCTTAATTTCCTTAATCCTGTTATTTTTGTTATTACTTTTAAAAATCTCGAAACTAACTTGTCAGGAGTCTTGTTTTTTAATTGACCACTTTTGTATTCCAGAAATAGTTCATACACAATGTCATTCTATATTCTTTTCGTAAATTCTGTAAAAATCGCATTTAAAAATTTTGGAATTCACTCGTGCTGCCTGCTGCCATCTATGATATATGGCAGAACTACGCGGAAAATGACGGAATTTAACGCCTAGTCAAAGGAGGGTTAAATTAGGTTAGTAATGTGATTTTCAGATTTAAAATTATGTCAGGCTTAAAAGGCTTAATACATATAATCTCGAGCGAGAAAGAGTCAGCAAGGACATAATTTATTAGCTTAATTTTATCAAAATGAATGAAATTCATTATTGGGTTAAATTTTTGCTTGTAAAGCAGGACGAGAGGTCATTGTTATAAGTTATTCAAGGGTCATTCTAATCTGGAAATTTGAGAAAATTTCTACTTCAACAAGCTGGTGAATAGGTTATCAGAAAAAGCTAATAATCGGTAGTGGGTATTAGGTCCATTGATCTTCACTGGGGTTTGATTAATTAATCAGGACCAGCTTCGCTGGGCCCATAGTTTTTGCCAGTCATCACTTTTGTATCTCATTTTTTGTTATATTTTATTTTGTATACATTTAGAGTGTTTAACCAGTGTTGGTTTTTGGATGCTCAATTATTTAAAATGTTTCTTGAATCGTGTATTTATGACTATTTCAATTTATATTAATATCAATCTTTCATGTTTAGTTTGGAGTTTACGGGTGGTTTGGTTCTTATAGCTGGCAGTGTCAACCTGTTGATTATTCTAACAGTCCAGAAGCCATTGGAGTAAGTGTTAATGAATTTCTACAAATTAATTAATCAATTGCTTACATTCTTAGATAGAAAAAGGAGTATATATTTCATCAAGTCTTAGAGTTTGCTTGTGTATATGATGTGCAAAGTCAGTGAGAACAGTTGTTAAATAAAAAAAAAAATGTACGTACATAGTTACTGGGTTGCAAGGAATCCCTTTTAAACCCAATAGATGTTCTGACTTTCTGGCACTAAACAGCAGTCGAATAGAAGTTCGTCCTTGTGACTGTTGCTTAGCAATTTGTTCTCAAAATTTTTCCGCAGCATAAAAATGGTTCTTTATAGCCCCTGAAATATGTTTTGTATTTAATATTTTTTTAATACATTACTTATGCAGCTTTGTAATTTTTAAAAATGTGTTACATAAGCGTTTGCTCTGTGCTTTTGTAGACATTTTAAATATTTTGTCTTTCAGTTAAATACTTTTATTCAAATATGTGGGTCATTCTCACCGAAAGTCATTTCTATGTTTTAGTTATAATGGATGAATGTTTTATGACTACATTTTTATGGGTTTAAATACTTTTTACAATAGTTTACAAGATAATTAAACAGGGCCCGTACATTCCTTACAAATTCCTGCTTTTTAAAAAGAAAAAATAAGGGCACTTAAAACTCCTGAAATTCGTTATAATCTTCTTATAAACTCTTAGATTGTGTTCGAATATAATGCCAGAATTCTGGTATTTTTTCACGTGTTAATACCGGAAATCTATCTTCCTATATCCGAATTTTTTTTCCTCACTCCAAATTTTCGATGAGAGACAACAAATTAAAATTTAAGTTACTGATTTAATTTAATTTTGCTTCAATTACTTTATTGCTATCATTATTATGTTTACCAAAGAGCTTTAAAATGTTATTTTAAAACATTTTTACTTGAATGAATCCTTTTATATGACGCTTTTTCCCCCTTTTAATTCACTCATTATGGAAATCGCGATCGTTTTGCATCCACCATTGGAATAAGATTTTTCACATTTATGACGTTTACTATACTCTGTCAAGAGGCAAACGACTAAAATATATTTTATTTTCCTTTAAATCATTAATTTAAAAAAGTTTTAAACAAAATTCTGTGCAATTTAATAGTGTCCAATAGTCAGAAAGTTGTTTTTACCTCTACTATTTTCAGTTAGCTTATTACAATTTTTATTTTGATAATTACTTTTTTATGCTGATTCTAGTTCCGATATTATTAAGGAGTGTCTTGTTTTTGAGGAAATACTAATTTTATTTTATTTTTACACTTTTTTTTTTACATTTCTTTTAATTTTTTTAAAAAATATTTTTTAATGGTTAATCACCCCCTCCCCCTCCATACTTGAATTTGATTCTGAGTCTGCCAACACTCAAGTAGCAATAACTGCATGTTTGACTTTCAATTTAGTATGTTACTCAACATATTGTATGACAGCAAAATAAATAGCACAAGAGTTGAAAAAAATGTTTTGAGATATGTTGCTAAACTATAAGTATTTCGACTGAGAAAGTCCATAAAAATTTAAATGAACTCCTGCAAAACTCCTTAAAAACTCCTTACTTTTAATTTTCAAATTTGAGTATGAACCCTGTTAAAGTAAAACTTCTATATTGTATTTGAAATAATTTTTATGCAAGTCTAAAGCACCAAAACATCATTCTCTCACCTGTCTCCAGTGCGAGTAAAAATTATTCAAAAAATATTTCTTGGAAAACAGTTTAGTTTACATTTTCCTCAGTTTTATTTCAAAATATTGAAGTAAAGTAAACAAAACCATTTTAAATTAGATTTTCATAAAAATTAGTTCACACAAGTAATATTAAATTTTGCCCAGCAGGCAGCGTCCTTCTCTCATAATAAGTTGTTTTTTACAAAAAGTTTTGTAATTTACAGCTGGCAGTACGGAAGAATATTGCAGCATATTGTAGTTTTCAAGTTGTAGAAAATTTGTTCTTTGAATTTATTTGAAAGTATAAAACCAAATAGGGTTCTTTGCAAAGCATCATTCCCTCACAAAAGTTTTTACAGTTGAAAAAAATAAATAAATTCTTGAAAATGTATTAATCATGTGTTACTTCTTTGTTTAAGAAAACTTGTACTTGAATAATCATGAATATCAGTTAGGGGTTGCTGCTAGAGTCAAATTTGAATGAATTCGTCATTCCCTAGTGAAGGAATATTGCTTCAGTGAAGGAATAAGGCTTTAACACTCACTGTTTAAGAAATAAGTATACAAATATTGTTTTTTTTTTTTTTTTTTTTTTTTGAATGGCATTGCTGCCCTAATAGTTTCTGTAAAGGGAAGAAAATACAAATGATTTTTCCTAAAAATATCCATAGTTAAGAAAGAACCAGTGCAAAATGGACAATTTTTCCATGCAGGAAATGGTGGCAGACAATATTTTCCCCATGGCTGTCAATATTAGTTATTTTTATTTTATTATATAATGCCTCTGACTTCATTTTGAACTAACTTTTAAATTCTGAAATGTCCTGCATTCTCTCTCTGTATGTGTATATAATTTGTCATTTCCTCATCATATGCGTCATTCCCTCACTTTTTAAATTTTGTACATTCTTTATATATTTAAAGATTATAAATATTTTTCAGGACCAATCTTTTTTTTTTACAAAGTATTTTCATATACCTATCAGAAAAGAACTGATTTACCCGATTCTATCAACTTTAAATTTTTCGAACTTTGGAAGCTCAATATTCTTTGAGAACGACCCATGTATATGACAGTTTAAACATGAATTCTAACTGTGTTGTTACTGTCCTAGAATTTTCTTATTTAGATACTTTTGCTCCTATTGTTTCCATTGTTTTAATTTTTTTGTACATTTTTAGAATTTTTGAAATTCTTAAAAAGTGCAACTTATGAGTACTTTGTTCAAACCTGAAAATAATAGTTATTTTTATGAAATCGTATTTTAAACTTTAACCAAACTTCTTTTTATTTAGATGGCAAGTGTGTGTTGGTGGTTTTTTATATCAAAATTTGTTGAATTTACCGATACCGTAAGTATAATAGATATAGTTTTCCTTTTCTTTTTTTCTCCCTCTCTTTCTCCCACTTAACTGACTTTTTATGTGCAATTTTTTTCTTAGATATTTTTTGTAATGAGAAAAAAGTTTAATCATGTGTCAACTCTTCATGTGACACACCATGGAATAATGCCAATAAGTGTATGGATAGGTCTCAAGTTTACTCCAGGTGAGCTTTTGAATTAGATCTAATATGTTTTCTTAAGACCTATTGTATTTGTGTTACATATTAGTCAGCCAATTTTTTTTTTTCCCCAAATGATTTATTTTGGCTTCTAGAGTGATTATTATGCAATAATTACTTTTTCTAGACACGTTTTTTCACCCATGAGTTTCTTGAAACTTAACTGTTACTGATCAGTTTCCTACGATATGCGGAAAAATTTATATATTTTACGAGCCACTAAGTTTTCATTTAAAATACACAGCGATAATAGACATAGCTGAATTTTTGGGACTTATTTATGCTTTTCAAAATGTGAAGTAATGTTCTAGAGGCATTAATATCGATGTGTGAAACTAACAATTGTATTGAACTAACACATTTTCTCATTAACTTGTACATTATATTTAATATGTTAAGCACAATGAAGTTGATTCCTTATCATCTGAGTCTTAGATTCGGCTTACTTCAAGGGGCTTTATATTTGGAGGCACATTTTCTGTACCTCGGAGCCAGATTTATAAAAGTCCAAAAATGGCAGTTTTCAGTTATCACTGCACTGTAGAATCCTATTCTGCAATTGCCCATGAGCCCTGTGGCAGAACTTTTCTGCTTTCTGCTACAAGTTTTCTTGAACCACTTTCCTTCCTCAATACTATAATATTCTTCAATAGTAAATATATATGCAGCTGTCTTATAGTAACATAAGCTAGTAATATTTATAAAAGTAGTAACATGAATACTATAGTTACATAGTTTTTAAAACTAACTCACAGTTTGTACAAAAATTATTTCCTTTGTTTTTTCCATGTCCGACAAAAAATGTTCACTAGATTTCTTATCCTTTTATGGGTATATTTTTACTCTTATTTTGATAAACTATTTCAAATATTAGTTAAGTACTATTAATATTCTAACATGAACAATAATAACACAAAATAGGTTTTGAGGGTTTTTTTAAACAACAGCGAAAAAATGCCAGTAACAAAAAGAATGTGTTCCAACAAAAAATTAGTAAACTACTGCTCTCCCTACATCCACAAAAATAACCTAAACTATTGAAAGGTTTCAGTTTAGAAACATGAGGGAGGAGGGGGGGAGGGTAATTTTATAACTCCCTATCATTTGCAAGTTTTGGGTTAAGCATGACAGTAGTGATTTTTAACCCAAAACTTGCAACTTTCCCCTAACGTCACAAATAATAGTTTAAAATTGGTTTTTAAATACTTTAATTTCCAAAAATTTAGGATGTGGAGAGCACCTGAATCACCTTTTTTAGAGATGACTTATAGATAAGCTTAAATGGCGTTTTCAATACTTCAGTTTTGATAATTTTCAGGAGAGAAAACATGAATACTTCTTCCTAAATTTGTCCGAGTGGATTAAATTTATTTCTTAAGACTCCAGTTTCAGCATATTTTATAGAAAGTACCTACTGTCTCCACGTTTCTCACCAAGGATAGACTAAAAGTTTTTAATACATTAGCTTTAAAGAATTTTCAGGAAAAAAGGCCTGATTCCCTTCCTATTTTGGTTCACCAAAACTGACCTTAATCTGCATTTTAAGACTTCAATTTCAGAAATTTTTCATGAGAAGCATTCCTCCCCTTTTTTTTCCATCACAAAAAAAGCTTTAAAGTTTTTCAACATTTTAAAAAGAGCCCTCAAGCCTCCTCCTCTCATGTTACCCACAAGTAGCTAACTGTATTTTCAAGCATGAGAGCCACGGCGTTTACCAGAAAAAAGTTTCTAAATTGTTGATGCGGCGAATACAATGGGTGCGGCATCCTTTTTCATTTTTTAAAAATAAGGTTTTACTGCGTTTTGGAAGAAGAATAAACTGATTTGAAATGAAGGAAAACAAAATGCAAAACAAATGTTTCAAAATAATCGGAAATGCATCTTAATTTCCAATTGTATGCATGAAAAGGTTTTATTTTTGCAATCACAAATTTTAACATGGGTTAAGTTCAGAGATTTGTTTTTTATGTAAATGTTTGCTATTAATCTGAATTGTGTTAAAAAAAAGTTCCTCTTTAACTTCTTGTCGCTGTATATCAGGAGCATTTTTTGAACGCACTAATTTCTGAAAGATCAACTATGAAAAAAAAATGTTACAGCTAAAACACTACTACTAAAAACAATTGTTACAGCTCTCCTGATGATCGTAGACACTTCGAAAAAACTTCATTTTGTGCAGAAAATTTCAAGCTTTGGAATGACATAAGACTTGAAAATGTGTATGAAATATTTCTTCCCTATTTTATCAAATTTCCGCCAAGAATTCGAATAGAAAAAGAACCAAATGGAATTTTCGAAAAATCGCGTTGAGGTGCAAAACTACATGCTACAAACTAATTTTGTGCCAAGTGTCATGAAAATCGACCGAACGGTTTTGGCGCTACGCGCGTAACAGACAGACAGAAAGAAAGAAAGAAGGAAAGACACCCACCTTCAGCTTTATTATTAGTAGAGACATGTATCTTTAATTTATGATAATTCATTCATATTTTTAATGCATTATTTTGTTCTATTTACTTTGTTTATGATGTTTGAATTTTGAATTTTGTTCCTTTTTTCTAGGTGGTCATAGCACATTTTTTGCATTTATCAACAGCTTTGTTCATATTTTGATGTATATTTATTATGGATTGTCAGCTATTGGACCACATATGACTAAGTATTTGTGGTGGAAAAAATATATGACAACCATTCAGATGGTAAGCGTTTTCCCCTCACTTTAAATGTTACAAAAATCTTTCATTTTTACATTTTATGTATATTTTCAAATTGGTTTTGCACTTGTAATATAAATTTACTTTAAACCAAGTTAAAAAAAACATTTTTTTTTGTAAATTAATTTTATTTGATTATGTGTAATATAGAAATCTATGTATAGGTAAGGGGTGGGGAGCTATTATGGCCACCCTCCCTCTTGGCCTAGAAGATAAATTCTGGTTATACTAATGTGTGAGAAATAGCCATATTTGATTTTTGTATCTTTCCCCTCTTCAGTCTACCAAGTTTGTCTAACATTTTGAACAGTAAAATAATTTGGACTATTTTAAGTGGAAACATGCAAGCTTTAAGTAACAAAATATGTAGGTCGTTATGCTTTATCTTTTTACTAGTCAGCAAATTTTCTATTAGATTAAAATGCATCTATTGCCGTGCTAAGCGCACAAGTGGTATCTGCAGTCGAGCTCAAACTGGTATATTAGTCTTTAAAGTTTTGCGTTTCCATGTACTTGATTCAGATGATACTTTTTCAGAAATTTTTAAAAAGTGTTTCCCTTTCTCAAATGTTCATAAAACTTTGTACATAGGTAGAATATATCACAAAGAACCATCTGGTGACGGTAACTCAATTTTGTTTAAAAGTGCAGATGCGACTTTTGTGCTTAGCACAGCAGTATTGTAGTTTTCTTTTTTTCCTATTATTGGAATTTTTATTACTTTTTTAAAAGTTTGGCTGATGGGTTTTAATGAAAAATGCATTTTTTTCAGCTAAATAAATCTTTAAAATTTGATGTACACTCTCAGCAAAGTTGCTCCAATATGTTTTTTCCCCCTTTTTCAGTATTATTTTTAACTTACTCTTTTCTTTTTTTTACATTTGATACATTATTGCAAATATAGAGAGCAGCATAAAGTGTTCAATGAGTAATATATATATATACATAACCCGGGGATCAATCTAGTGAGGAACTTGGTTCATTAACAGACCCTTCATAAGATCCAAAGTACAAAAATAGACACAAAAATTGCAGTCTTAAAACTGAAAAGTTATGGATTTACTCTTTAATCTGATACTATTAATTGTAAAAACTTTTTTCTCCGAGATTATTAACTAAAGTTGTTAATCATTTTAACGTATTTGAGGAATGCTTTATTTATTAATCTTAAAAAATAATTAAGTAATTGTAGTGGGTAATGAATGTAATGTAGTGAAAAAGCACTTTTTTGTAATTGTTAATGTTTCTTTTATACTTTTTAATACTATTTTTGTATATTTTTAAGCATACTTTTGGATAGAATTATATATTTTGTTAAAATATTTCCTTGGTTTTTGTTAAAACTAATTTAAAAATATTCCATCATAGTTTTCACAAATTTCCAAAAAACAAGACCTGGGTGATGCTTAATGGATTGATTCCTGATAAATATATAATGTGAAATTCTGCTTTTGTCAACTTCAAGGGACCACAATTTTCTTTGCTGTAACTGGAATTTCGTTGCAATGAAATTCAAGCAATGCAATAAAAATCTAATTAGGACTGAAAATTTATTTTGTTTAAATGAAAATTTTGGCATTTGTATTGCCATTCATTATAAAAAAATTACTGTATCTCTTTTCCCCCCTTTTGTGGAAAAGTTAGAGTTTGTAAAGAAACATCATTAACCACCATGTTCTATAGCACAGAAATAAACTAATAACAAGCTAACATTGGATTTTTTAAATTTTATTCCTTGCATAAATACCACACCTGTTTTCAACATGTTTGACTCCATGTTATGCTATTTTTGAAATGTATTCTGATTTTTTAAAAAGAGTGATGTCACTTCTTTTTACTCCGTGCCTTCCCGTTGTCACAAATTCCCAATATCATCACCCCCCCCCCTCAGAGCATAGTTTCATTGTAGACAGTTCCTATGCTAATCTAGAAATACAAATGTTGTTTCTCAGCCTTATGCATTGCTGAAACTCAGTGTGGGAATGAGTTAAATTAATTCATTCTTTATGAAAGATTCTTGATTAAACTATGCATTGCATTAAAAAACTCTGTGACTTGGTTCTAAAAGGGCCTAAGTCAAAAATGTTAGTTTCGAGAAAAAGGCGATGAAAGATATTTGAGATTTTTTAGAATGCTATAACTTTCTTATATTAAGATTCCCATTATTAATTTTTGGTATTTGTTTATTGTTAGTGTAAAGAAACATTATTTTATCATATGAAATTTTTTAACCTGTTACTATTTTTGTAAATATTATGACATTGTGTGTATATGACATTGGCTGACATTATAATGGAAATACAACCAATTTTAGTTTGATATTAGACATTAGCTTTTGTAGGATTAAAATTTTACTAAATGGGAAACTTTGATATAAATAACACAGAATGTGAAAAATTGACACTGGCCCTTTTAGAACCAAGCCACAGAACTATTCTTGTTGATTTGTGGGTTAATCTCTGGATTACAAAATTACTTGATTTGTTTATTAAATATCTCAATTAACTGTATCTATTTATCATTTAGGTTCAGTTTGTGATGATTTTCACTCACTCCTTTCAACTGCTATTCATAAATTGCAACTATCCTCGTGGCTTCATGTTTTGGATTGGATTTCATGCTGTACTGTTCTGGTTTCTGTTTTACGATTTCTACAAAAATGCTTATCAGAAGAAAAAAAATATTGCTTCGAAAGCCCTCAAAAATGGTTCTTCACCCAATGGTCAATTCGATGCTGCTGATATTCCTGTGAAAAATGGGTTTTCTTCTCTGAATAATCATAGTTACAAAAGCAATGGATTAAAAAACGGATGTTCTGGGAAAAATGAGTATGCAAATGGCAATGGCGTTTCACATAATTGTGAAGACTTTAATAAGAAGAGTATTAAAAATGGATTTGATTGTCAAAATGGCTTACCTAAAAATGGAATTAAAAAATATGATTAACAATTTTTTTTCTTAACATCATTAATTTTTTTAGTACTATAATGATATTGGCCAACTCTGAAATTAAAATTCTAAATACATTTTAACAATCGCATTAATGTAATCAGCTTCAAAAAGTTTGACAGTTGCTATCATGCAATTTAAGAATATAAATAAATTTTTGAAATAAGATATATATCAAATTTTTTTTTTGTTTATGCAATTTTTATTGTGTGTTGTTTATATGTTATGGGGACCATAATCAATATTTTAAGGTTTATTTTAGATAATATAAAATGTAGTAGGTTTATTCAATTTTATTTAATCATAAATGTGTTTGCCTTTTATTAATCAAAATGAAAAGGTTAATAGTCTTTTGTCTGAATACTTTTTAATAGTTCCTTTCACTGCCATTTTTATTAGAAGTGGTTTTTAATGGCTTTTATGATGTAAATAATAGCGGTAATTTTTATATGGATAGTATCAATTTTTTTTCACTCTTATTACACAGTGGTGTTTTCATTTCCCTATAAAGCACTGTAAAAAATTTTTGATGATGATTACCTGTTGGCCATAATTGTTTTAGTTTCTTTTACATTATCACTCTGAAATTGAATCTCAGGCTTTTTAGTAACAAAGCTTGATTATTTGATAACAATTGTGATTTTTTTTTTTTCATTTTGCCATTTTTTTTAAACCTCAATTCCAGTACATGTTTTTTAACTTATTTTCTTTAGCGATGTAATGTTTTTAGAATTTAGTGCTAACAAGTTTTTGGAAGATAAATTTTGAAAACTATGCAAGTTTAGTATACAAGAAATGGGAAAGTATTTTTTATACTTGCACAATTTTAGGAAATGGAATTGCAAAATAAAACTAGTGTAGTTATACATTTGCATTTATATTATAGATATTTTTGGCTAATGTGTCAGCATTTTTTGTAATGGTCTTTTTGAGATTCACTATGTAAATGTATGTATTACCAAGTGATATAATAATTTGCATCAGAATAGTTATTCAGAGCTACAAAGTTTTTAATGAAATGTGGTGAGCGAATAATGTAAATTGTCAAATATTTTATCCTTTTAATTCAGGTTTATTTGTATAAATAGATTTTTATTACTTTACAATAGCAATCAATTCATTGTTCTGTAATAAGTGTACAAATGTTTTTCTATTGTCCCAATTTTACATTTCATTGCATTTTCTAAGGGCATAAAGTCAACCGGACTTTGAAACCAATCATTTTTCATGCCTCTACTATATTGGCCTCTTACTTCTGGTAAAGAAGCACATACTAATGCATGAGCAGATCACAAAATATTGAAGTAAAATAGTGAAACTAATAAGATCATTGGAGAAGTTATCTCCCTCTGAGCTCTAAAAATAATCTTTATAACTTAATCACTCTTGTTGGATTTATGATTATTTTGTGTGTATGTACCAATACATGTTTTTTTAAAAAAATATTTTAAAAATATTTTTAATTAATCAAGTAAAGAAAAGTTAGTATTAGATTTTATTTAACTTTTTAATTTGGAGATTCTCTTATTGTAAATTCGTTATAAGGTGTTTGCCAAGCATGTTTAATAATAAGTGAGTTTCCTAAAATGTGGAAAAGAGGTGTGGCATTTTTAAAACATATGTTTCATGTATATTATTTAATGTAATCTGAACTCTGAAATGCATGTAACATAACTCCTGAAATCATAAATTATGATTAAAAAAAAAAAAAATAACCAGAGGTAAAATCTCATATTTTAACGTAACTTATTGGTCTCAACTGAAGCATCTGTCTCAAGAAGTGGCCCATGAATGATATCCAGATTTCAAATCATTTTATATTATGCTCGAATACATTTCAGTTATGCTTTTGCTGTAAGTAAAATGCCATACTTGCACAAGCATCTATCTATTTAAGCAGTTAAACCACCCAGCAGCTTTCCATATTAAATTTTTGGGTTGCAATTTCATGTTAGGTGCTTAAAATCATAGAAACAAATATATAAACTGAGCCTAAAAATAACAAATTTCATACGCCGATTTGTTATTATTAAAAATAATTAAATTTAGGGATTTTTTTTATCTTTTGTATTGTGATTTTTAATATTTATACCTTATTCTGCTTGTAGTTGAGGTCCTACTTATCTGGTATTTGATAAGTAGGAATAAGAATAGCTGGGGAAAGGAAAATTAAGGATTTCTATCAGGGCAGGGATGACTTTTTTTTTTTGCTATTTTTATGTGTTTATGATACTTACTGTTGAGTCCATGAAGTTTAATGTTTGGTTAGCACTATTTTTATTATAAGCTATTCAAATCTCAATTGCCTAGCTACAAATAATATTTTAATACAAAGTTATTAGTATTCATCTATATTGTTTCTGAGTTGTTACTTAAAAACAAATTTGTATCTACAATTGGCATAGAGGCATAAAAGTACTTTATTGAAAGTAAACATTTTTTTCTGAAATTCCCTGCTTGATGTTTTATAATCTCTTCGGTGTAAGTTTAATAGGGTTTTCGGAAACTTTTTTTTTTTTTTTTCAAACTAAAGAAAGCCTGTTGCATAAACAGATGTTCATCTTGTTCAAAAATTATTATTTTATATATATATATATATATATATATATCTTTTTCATGGGAAAAAATACATGAAACTTTTTTTCTGATAAAATTTTCAGTACTTCATAATTCAAGTTTATGTTTAGGAGATGGTACTTATTTCATATTGCCATTGAAATGGAACATATATGTTATTGAAGTATAGCAAATCACAAATCAAAGTTGTAAGAATTTGAAATCATTTCTAAAAATAATTCTTGTTTTTTTTTTTGCAAATAGATTTATGTGTAGGTGATGGATAATATCATGTAATACATTATTTTTCTAATTTTTCATTTTATCTGTAAATTTACTCCTTTAAGGAAACAGTTTTGATCATATTCTTGTGTTAGCGTGTATGTTTTTTCCCCACTTCTTTTTTCCTTCTGTGGATTAAAGAGGAAAATATCAATATTTTTAGCAATAGGTACAAAAAAATATTTTTCCCGGTGAAATAAAATATTTTTGCTTCAGTAGTCTAAAACTAAAATGAAAATTCTTTGTTTTGTTATGTTTTTAAAATACAAAGGAAAAGCATGATACAGTCGAACCTGCTTATCTTGAAAACCTCTCTATGTCAAAATTTTTCAATTTCCCTGCTGTTGCAGCATAGATTTAATGTTTTTTCTCATGTTATCTCGAATGATTTTTCGCATAAACCTCTATATCTCGAATTTTGACGACTCTCGTTTTTGAATTTTATCGCCAGCACCTTTATCAATGGTATAACTTAGAGACAAAAATCATCTTTTCCACAATCAATTCAAAGACTATGTTCGTACTTGAAGGTATGCATTAACTTGCTACCAATATAGTCATCAAAATTAGTAAAATGTGGACTCACAACATGTCGTACAATAAAATATTCAACAGTATCAATTCAAAACAATGTATTGAAAATTTAACTTTGTTCCAATTGCTTATTTTTGTAAATTTTATCACAACCTCTGTATTTCGAAACCTCCTTATCTCGAATTTTTCTTCTGTTCGTGAAATTCGAGATAGACAGGTTTGACTGTATATCCAAGCTATTCAGGGGTACATTTGTATTTACTACTCGCATGGTGCACTATTACACAATTGACAAATTTTGTGTTATTTGGCGGAAATAAGCAAGGGGTAAATGTTTTTTCATGAGTGTAAATAATTAGTACTACTCACTGCCTATCTTTTAGACTTTCTGCTGCAATATTGTTGGTTTTCATTGCAAGAAATGCTGTATAAAATATGTTTACATTTAACACTCTTGTTGAAAAGTAAATAAAAGATTTATATTAATAAAATTTTCTAGTCTATATATATATATATTAAAACAGTGTAATAATGTCTGTATATAACTGTACCCTTCTTGGTGAACCTGTGATTTTATCCTTTCAGTGTTGTTTGAATTATCAGTATGGTGCTGTATGGAAACTTTTTGTTTGTGTACATGTTTCACCTCATTATGTTGTGCGTTTTTATGTATTACATTCTCAGAATTATAATCATGTATAGTGTTGGATGTAGTGTGCTTTTTTAAAAATTTATTTAAAAAAAGTTTGTATGTTATTTAGTTCTCGTTAAAAGTTTAATTGATGTCAATATATTTCAATTTGGCAAGTAATAAGTAATATAGATTTGATAATAATTCTTTAAAGTATTTTGTACTGTTAAGGATGGTGATGTCATGGATTTTGACCATTGCAAAAAAAAAAAATAAATAAAAAAAAATAAATGTTAATCAGTATTTCTCCACATAAATTTTATTTTAAATTTTGCAGAAATCCAATTTTTGACAAACTGATTCTGTTTTCCATTAGAGTTACAAATTAAAGTTCTAGAATAATCTGGCATAAAGTTTTTATTATGGCTACAGCATTATTTATTTTGCTATTATTTTGCATATTGTAACATCATAAATATTGAAAAAGAACAGTTAGAGAGAGTTCATTTTTACAATTTATGTAAGTAGTAGCACATTTTTACTTGATCAAAATTCGGAAAATTTACCTAACGTACTTGCCTCCAGTGTCCGAAATTATAGTAAATCAAAACCTGCCTATGATGCAAAATAGTCATGTTCAAAAAAAATTTTTTTTAATTTTTCAGCTTAATTTTTTCAAAAACAGTAATTAATTTGAATTGAGAATGAAAACATTAGCTCTTTGCAGAAACTTTTGGTTATTTTAAATCTTTACAGGATGATTTTCGTCCTGAATCTCTTTTCTTCGTTCATTGATAAAGGGTTGCTTGTAACTTCGAAACATATGGTAGCAAGTTCAATTTGGCTGTTTTTATCCTTTATAGTGTGATGTTAGATAACTAAAAATATTAATGTGTTCATTCTTGTGGTCTGTTATTTTGAAATTCAAACTTTAGCTTTTCTTCTAATTGAAATTATATTTATTTACTTTACAAAGTTTAATTCTCTTGAAGTATTTTGTATAGTATGCTAAAGAATGTAAAAGGTTGATGGCTTAAAAATTGCAGTTATTCATTCAAGTGAAATTGTGATATATAGCTTTTATAAATTTTTATTGAAACTAATTTCATTGCATAGGAACATAATTGAGGTTACAAAGAACTTAATGTGTTGGAAATTTGGGTTTCACTTTTTGTTGATGTAGTTTAAAAAAAATTTATGCCAACAATCTCTTTGCCGAAACTTTTGCTTCTTGTAAATCTTTTTGAGAAGATTTTCATCCTGAATCTCTTTTCTTTGTGCATTGATAAAGAGGTCGCTTGTAACTTTGAAACATTTGTTTGCAAATTTAATATTGCTGTTTTTATCCTTTACTGTGTGACATTAGATTACTAAAAATATTTATGTGTTCATTCTTATGTTCTGTCATTTCTAAATTTAAGCTTGAAAGCTGTAAAAGACATTCTTGGAAGGAATTTGTTCTGATATTTTAAAACTTTTTAAAGATAAAATTATACTGTAAAAAAAGTGTAAATTTTATATGCTTATTACATTAAATAAAAGCATAGAAGTCTCATTTTAAATAATTGTCGTCAGTTTTGAGAAGGCAAGTAAAGATTTTATTTTATGTTTTGGTAGCTCTTACATCCACATAAGACTGAATATATACTACATGTAATTAAACGTTATTAATAGCTTGACTAATGGAACCTGTGAACTGGTAAAACAAAGGCTTTAGATTAATGTGTATAATTAAGAGAAAAAAATAGGTATTTTAGTTGAAAAAAATTGTGTGTATGTGTGTTTTTTTAAACTTTAATTATTAATTACTTACTATTTTGACTAGGATTTAAAAATATTTTGTATTCATTTTTATACTAGTTATAAATTTTTATGTTCTTTATTTATGCTTATTAAAGAAATAAAAACTAACAGTATTAAACTACTGAATTAAAATACCGTTAAGATTCTTGAAAGTTTAAAGATGTTTTACATAAATTATTGGTGTTTAATGTTAATGCCTCCTGTATGAATATGCATAATTTGTTTTTAATTGAATTGGAAATGTTTACCTTTCATGAGGTGTTTATATAAAAATTCTTTCTATATTATAAAAGGAAAATATTTGTAGAGCTTTGAACTCTCAGCCTTACACTTTATTCTACAAATTTCGAGTACTATCATGGCCTTAAAACCAAATATTTAACTTAATATTATAGATGGCAGCTCTTGAATGTATCTTTGAATCCAAATTTAGTGTGGCAGGCAGATCTTTGTTATCAGACTTACTTTTTTTTTTATTCCTGGGAAAATCCCCAAAAGTGGCAAACTTTCTGTCAAGGCATTCAGCTTTTTCTCATTCAGCAAAATTTGGTGTTCTAATTGAGAGTTAGGCTTCTCCCAAAAATGTATATTCTGGATGCCCCCAATAGTCAATATATTTTATTGTAAATGAGTCTTTTTTAATAGAACATTGTTAAAATTGTTTTGAGAATGATTCATGGTAGAGTTGAGGTTTCTAATATTGTTGCGAGTAGCGAATTTGACATATCCCAGTAGAAAGGGGGATATGTCAAATATACCCCCACTACCATAAGGGCACCTGCTCTAATGAACAAAGGTGCCCCCAAAAATTCATTTCAACATGCCCCCAAACCTGCAAATTTACCACTAATTATTGCTTGTATTAGATCAGTCTAGTAAATATTATTACTTACCTCACTAAATTTGGAAATTTCGTTCTTCGTGGCTTTTGCAGTGATAATAAGTAGTTTATTTTATAGTGCTGTTGATTGTAGGCACCATTGATGTTCATGTTTCAAGTATAGCTAAACAAGTGGTTTAGCATCATAATGCCGTAATCACTGCCATGAATTACTATACTGTAGATTTTCATTGTCATAATTCTTAACTTAATGACACCTGGTAACTTTTCGAGAAAGTTGCAATGAATGCCATGTGATGTACATACAGGAGTGAAAGTTTTCAGTCATTTGACGGATTTCACGTGTTTTTGAAAAAAACTGAGAAGAGAAAAAGTATTGTTTGTGAATGAGTTTAATATAAGCGAAATTCTGACAAATGAGTTTCTTTTTATTTCATTTCTATGTCATGATTATATTAATGAACTACTATTCATTACCTAATAATGAAGAATTATTTATTCTTGATTAACTATAGACAATTAGTTAATTTTATTTCTTAAGTAACTACCATAGTTCTGCAGTGTTTTTTTTTTTTTTTTTTGTATTTTTTATTTTTGACACTTTTTGTTTAATTAAGTATTATGATTTTTAAGTATAAAGCTCTGTATTCAATCCTGTTATTTACTTGAAAAATAAAATAGGGATGCTCCCTCTCATTACTTTAAAATTTTCAGTCTTCGAAATTTTGATTTGCATATAAGAGGCAATATTTCTAGCGATTTTTTTCAAAAGAAATGTCTTGCCAAAGTTATAATTTGGTAATAGGTTTTTAATTAAACGGTTAATGGGGTTTCTATAGATTTAAAAATTAAGCAATCTTAAGTTCTGGGGTGTGCCTATTAAATTTTAGGACTGTACCTGCAGTTAATGAATGAGAATGTGTATGAGCTCAAGCTACTCTGAAAGGGCATCAATTACAGCAGAATTTCCCAAAATGAGGTCCACTTACCCTCAAGGGTCCACGAGCTCATGCCAGGGGGTCCGCAGTGATATCCTGCTAAAACGTAAAATAATTAAAATTGAAAGACGAGTAGCAATATTTTATTTCAAAACAAAAGCACATTTATAAAGAATTAAAAAAAATCTTGTTTATGAACAAGCAGGGCGTTTGACGCGCCCCGCAACCTTAAATTTTGACACATATTTCCAATCCTAAAATAATATTTCGAATGGTATATTATGTTTGACGTATTTCTAAAATCCATTGATGAATAGAACTTTCTGATCTCCTGACCTAAGCGACGGACCTGAAGCTGAATATTGGACCTAACAAATGATATTTAGCTTTATTTTGATTTTTAAAAGTGTTAGATTCTCTCATCTTTTAAAAGTCAATGTTGGAAATAGAAATAAGTTGACACACTACAGTTTTATTAATTTGGGGACGTGAAACAAAGTGCAAACATTTTTGGAAAAAATATTTAATGTATCAATTCAAGGTTGTTTTTTTTTTTTTTAATGCAAGGGGGGGGGGCACGATGTTTGTAAATATTCAAGAGGAGGTCTGCAGAGACTTTGGGACCCACTTTGTTACAGGATGTAGAAGACATAAAGAAAAACGTAACTGCTAAGCTTTGAATCATTCCTCTTCCTCCTGCGAAGCGTGTTTTCAAAACGTATACCTTTGTTCCCAAAAATATGAATGCCGGACTGGACTAATATGAGAATGTTTGTTTTTTATTGTTCATTCCGTTTTATTAGGCCCAGTCCTGAAACTGAATAGACACACCTTGTAAGGATGCAGTACAGTTTGATAAATTTCATGCTTAATAAAAGTTTTGTTACTGAAGCTGGTTCAAAGACTTTTCACAGCAGCTGGACTGAAGTAAAACTTGTAATATTCTTTACTGCAGAACTTTAAGCACTTAGTGAATGTTAATAATAAGAGTAAAATGATTCCAAAAACTCATTACTGAATCAAAATTGAAATTTCATGTGATTGTTTATTCTAAATTTTTCTTCTGGCTATACATCTACTAGTATTCATCTGTTTTTTCCTTTATTGTCATTGTTTTTAATCTGGTTTTTGAAAGCTGTATATTTTTTTTCTTCCTTTTAAGTAGAAATGAAAAATATTGAAAGCAAAGTACAATTGTTTTATGTGCTTGTTCTATCTATAAGGAAGACTCTGTTATGTTATTTTTTTAGTGTAATATTTCAACTTCACTTAATCATTAAAAATCTTTCTGTATTTCCTTTTTATAATTTTGTGGAAAAACAATCTCAGATTACTCATGTGTTGCAGATTGAAAATGTACATTGATCAGTAAGAAATAAATGTAATTTTCTTTAACATGAAACTGGTTTTTAATTAATATTTTTCGGTGCAGAAATGATGTGTGTACTATAACCAGGGTGCAAAAAAATCATGATTTTTTTAGAAAAAAGGATTGGATTATTTTGATTTAAACCAAAATTTTTTGATTAAAATCGGATTTGTTTGATTTTTTAAAAAAGACGGTAAGACACTTTTTTAATAATTAATTTACACTTGTAACTTTAATTTAACTTAGAATGGAAATTTAAAAAATGTGTGAGAATAATATTTTGATTGTTACTTCACCAAAAAGGTTACATAACATGATGTAAAAACAATTTAATGCAAAAGCATATCATCAAAATCAGTTTTAATATAGATGGCATTGTAAATCTGAGATGATTTTTATTTGAAAATTTATATCATATATTTTTTTTAAACAAAGTTTTAGTTTTTAATGCACAGAGATTATATTTTAAAATGAGACTACCCAGTTTTATCTGTTCCCTTTCTATTAAAAGCATATACAAATCCGTATATTCACAGATGATGCAAAAAACTATAGGAAAAAATAAATAAAAATTTCAACTTTTTCATTTGGTGAATTTTTGTAATACTTTTTTGTTTTTATTTATTTTTTAGTCAAACTTGAAGAAATATTAATTTGAAGTTGCTTTTTTCCAATTGGTACAAATGTGATATAATGTACATTTTCAAGGAATTTGCTCATCCATTTTTAAACTTAGAGCCTAAAAGTTTCATTACTTAAAAAAAAAAATCCTGAATAGAGTGCCTACCAATAATAATAATAATAATAATAGTCAGGGCTCGGAGTTGTCCTGGAATTCCTGGATTTCCTGATTTTTTTTTTCACGTCCTGGAATGTCCTTGAATTTCACCAAATGTTCTGGGATTCCTGGAATTTCAAGCCTTACTTTCTGTTATTCAAAAACATATATGTATTAAGTGAAAAAAAAAGCATTAGAATCAGCAAGAATGTTCGTATTTTCTCATCGCCGCGCTCTCATTTGTCGCAGCGGTTAAAACTAGAGAACCTGTTAAAACCAGTCTCCTCCTCCTCTGATTTCACATGATCGGAGAGCAGATTTGGCACATGCGCTATTATGGCATTTTTGTTTGGGAAGCGATCGCACATCGCGGGCATGTCGTTGGTGATTGGAGGGTTTTCATTGTCTGTTGCTGCTGATGCTAATCTCTGGTGATCGTGTGCGTAGCGTTAATTCGAAAAAATGCCGCGATACACTTAATTTTCAACTTCTTGGTTAGACAACAAGGATCGGAATGAGGATGTGATTAAAACATGGTGTTCTGCATCGGAAAAAAGTTAACTTTCTGCCAATTGCTTTGTTTGTCAGAAAGAATTTAAGATTGCAAACATGGGATTTGCAGCACTGCTGTCGCATGCTGATGGTGAGAAACATGAGAGCAAAATGAAAAGCAATGCAAACCAATCCTTTTTAACTTTTAGCAGTCAGCCTGGAAGTAACTCAAGTGGAGTTGCAAAAGTCGTTTGATGTCAAAAAATGGCTCAAAGTGGGTACCGACTACGGATGCTGGCAAAATTCTTAAAGCAGAAGCAGTTTTGGTTTTAGAAGCTATTAAAAATAACTTTTATTTTTTGTCGCTTGGGGATCTAGTAGAACGTTTTCTATCTGTGTTTGAAGATTCTGCAATTGCAAAAGGGATAAAATTGTCTGAAAAAAAGGTTAGATATGTTGTTAATTTGGTTTAGCATCATATTTTAAATCACACCTTTTTCGCGACATTGGCTCATCATATTATGTTTTGCATTACATAATAAACATGTGACCCTTTACAAGGTGTGTTGTGCAAGATTGTCCATTTTGTAGGTCTTTATGTCATCAGAATCTTTGTTAAATTGTCTATTGATTTCAGAAAAACGTAAATTGTGCTTCTCATTAAAAATGCAAATATATAATATGCTTCTGAATCATAATGTATAACAATGTCCCAACTAGCATCTTAAGTTTGAATTCATAACTATCATAATTATTTAGAAAACGCTTAGTTTGTTTAGCGAAAAGCAGGCTGACTATAATCTTAAATTATTGATTGTTCGACCTGTCATGCACAGAATAAATTTTTGTTTTTAACAAATGTATGTAATTTACATAAAAAATTATTTACCTTTTGTAATGAGACTTTTTTTGAGAACATTTAAAAAGCATTGAACTCTCTAGGGGGGGGGGGGGGGGGGCTAGCAACAGCTGCTGCGAATTTTTTTTATATTTTATTTGTATTCCTTAATGACATCTAATTTCATCATCTGCTAGCTGGAGATCATAATTTTCATTGATCTTTAGCGTATAAAATTAGTATATCCAAGATACTTATTTCAACAAAAAAAAAAAAAAAAGATAAGCCCTTTTTATTACTATACTATGTATGATTATGTATTGTGGGTGCCACATGCTCCAAAAGCCGTGGCTGAATAGTGTCCTGGAATTGTCCTGGAATTTTATGAAAATAATGTCCTGGAATTTTAAAATTAGAACTCCGAGCCCTGTAATAGTGTAATAAGTGAATAAGAGAGATTTTAAAGTGTACACTAACAAAAATTAAAAAAAAAAAAAGTTTGAGTAAGTATGGAGAATTTAAATAGAAATAATGATTTATACAGAGGAAAAACCCTAAGGACAAAATTAATAGAAGGAAGAAAAGTTATACTAAGAGAAAGTCACAATTTGTCTCTTCAGAAATAGTTTTCAAGAAAAGTAAAAGCAGCATTCTGTTCTGATAAGTAGATATCAACTTGAAGCAACAGTTGAAAGTTAATCACTTTTCATCTTTTAAGGGAAAATGATTTTCAACTATCAATGCTTTCCAACCAAAGCTAGGCATATATTTTATTGTAAATTCTTGGTTTTCAGGATCAGTTGGAACACTGATCCTGATTCAACTTCTCAGCTGAAATACTTTCACTTACAGAAAAGGCTAAATTAACTGAATTTTCACCAAATTTTATTAATTTCTTTCCTTAGATTTTCTTCCGTTCAAAAAAATTTTTCCCCACATGTTCTGTTTCTTTTTCAATCAAAGATTTATAAATGACCAATGTTGCCTTTTTGCAGAATTTTTTCTTTTCTCTTCCCCCAGCCTCAACCCAGTTTGCGAATCTTTCTCGAGCGAGATTTTTATTCGAGATTATCGATGCGAAAACAAATAAAACGAAAAAGAAAAAAAGTTCTTTTTATCAAATTTTGCATCAATGGTAGCAACCGCTAAATATTATTCATTTTTAATTTTTAGGGAAATTTTTTTCATCCAAAGCAGCGAAATGAGAGAGTGCGTCGTGTAAAATCAGCACTTTTAAAAATAAGAAGCATCCTATTCCTCTTTCTGCAAAAATGATGGTTGAGAATGAGTTACAAGAATGCCTAACATCAGTGGCGCAACCAGAAAATATTTTTAGGGGGCCGCTGTGAAAAATTTTACCTAATTTTAATGGAGGTTCCGGGTTCCCCCCCCCTCCCTCTCCCGAAATTTTTTTAACGTCCAGTCCTGAAACACAGTTTTGGACTAGTCTTTGGTGATGTTTGGGGAAACAAAGGTTCTGGGGACTTCCAAGTAAAATTTTAGAAATAGACGTCTTAAAAGCGCGATTTTAGATGATATTTGTTGACGTTAGATAAGGGACGGGGCTTAAGGGGTCCCTGATTCACTTTTTGAAAATCAGAAAAATCAATCGCATTCCCCAGTAGTTTTTCGAAATAGAAGTTCCAAAGACGCAACTATAGACTAACTGTGATGATGTTATGTTAATGAAAGCTCCAAGGCTTTCTCCTGAAAACATTTCGAAATAGATATCCTTAAAAACAATGTTTTAAAATGATTGATATTCAGTGATGTTAGGGGTAAAGGTTTTAAAGCTTTCCACCTTATACTTTTCGAAACATTACTTTTTCCATTTTCGGATTTTCATATGAGAGCAACTACTCACTTATTTTAAAGAGGATGCGTGATAAGTATCATTTAACTATCGTTTAAAAAACGTAATTTTTGAGTATCTTGGGCGATATTACAGAAAAGGGGCTTGGGGCCTTTTCCCGTAATAGCATTACAAACACGGATGGAGACCATATTTAGTATTAGCAACTTTAGAGGCGTTCGTCAATTTTTAACATTTGAAGCTCAAAAGAAGCAGACTTAAACGATTTTCAAGTTGTTGGGAGCAAGAGCAGATACACAGTTTATAGTTTTGGAGGGAGAGGGGGACATATAGGGTTTCTGAGGAATTCACCAGTGTAAAATTTTCATAATTGTAGTTTTGAAAACGCAGTTTTAGAGTTTTTGAGCATGTTAGGGAGATGAAAAATACGAGGGGCTCTGTGGCATTTTTTGAAATTGAAGTCTTATAAACGTGATTATAGTTCCTATTACTAGCTAGGGAAATTCAGGAGGGTCTGACAACGTCCCCAATCAGTTAAAAAAAATCCAAATCTATCCACTACCACACCCTTCTCCTCTTTACAATTTTTCATAATTTAATATTAAAAAACGCAATGGTGGACAATTTTTGATGGTATCGCGGGGGGATTTAAACTCTCTATCCCTTGAAGATTCCTCGAGATAAAAATCCTGTGTGTGTGCAACATTAAACCATTTTCGATTTTTTTAGGTGTTTGGTGGATCTTCACTGAAAATTTTGAAATTGAAACCCAAGAAATGAAATTCGAGATACTCTTTACAGGGCTAGATTAAGGCACGAGCACATATAGGGCACAGGCCCAGGGCACCAAATCTGAAGACAAAGAGCAAAGAAAATTGAGCAATTTCAATTTCACTTTAGTGT
Source organism: Uloborus plumipes (assembly GCA_038373865.1). Classification (NCBI taxonomy): domain Eukaryota; kingdom Metazoa; phylum Arthropoda; class Arachnida; order Araneae; family Uloboridae; genus Uloborus; species Uloborus plumipes. Next base: position 71,175 of record JAXGGA010003321.1, on the reverse strand, counting down.
AAATAATAAATTTGAAATTGAAAAGAGAACAAAAATAAAAAATTAAAATACCGTAAAGTCGGGTTACTTGGACCCTAGGGGGTTACTTGAGCCCATTACAGTAAAATGATAAAATCTAGGTTTGGTACTTATTAGTTGAAGACTTGCACGTAGTTCCTCGTTTCTCCGCAAGGTAGAAGCACTCTGCAATATCTAACGCTAGTACCAAACCCAGATTTTATCATTTTACTGTGGGCTCAAGTAACCTCCTTGTGGGTCCAAGTAACCCGACTTTACGGTACTCCCCTTATTTTTAAATCCCAAAAGTAAAAAATATTAGTATTACATTACTTTAACGGGGGGGGGGCACCAAATCAATTTCGTTCCCAGTGCCCTCAGAAGTAACAGTCGACCCCTTGCTTCGTAATGATTTTGGTGGGTCTTCGGAAAAATAACATTTTAAACATAGTCTTATTTTACGGTGAAATAGAAAAGGGGACGGGGGATGAAAGAATTAATGGGCGCGGGAGGGCCCAAAATAGGATGATCAATGTCTAGAACTCTTTTTAAAAGACCTTAAGATTTTCCCATAACATTTTTTTTCCCTTTAAAATCACTTGGTTTTCCTTAGACGAACTCTTTTCTTTTTTTCAATAATAGAGTATTAAAAAAAACAACTCAGTATTCTGGGGGGGGGGGGGGGCTGAGTGTCCTGTGCTTCTCTCTGATTGCGCTACTGCCAAACATAGAAAGTTTCGCGCTTTAAGAATACGAGTTTTTTCTCACGATTCAGTAATCTTTCTGCAAATTTTTTTTTTTTTTATTTCTAATGGCAAGGCAGGTTACAATTATAAAAAACATCAATTGTGAAACAACCGAACAATTAACAAAAGTAACATCTTTCAGCAAATATACAACATACAAATCTATCAAATCTTGTAGTTTTGCTGTTACTGTATCTTCTTTTTAAGAAATGTCAGTTGTCTCATCGTCCATCACTGGAAACAATCTGCAGTATTTCCTTTTTTTGACTGTTTCTTTCTTATATATGGTTATTTTCCCAAATAAATTAAATGATTTTGATTTGATAGATTTGCAAATATACAACATACAAATCTATCAAATCAAAATCATTTAATTTATTTGGGAAAATAACCATATATAAGGAAGAAACAGTCAAAAAAAGGAAATACTGCAGATTGTTTCCAGTGATGGACGATGAGACAACTGACATTTCTTAAAAAGAAGATACAGTAACAGCAAGATTTTGTACAATTTTCCAATAATAAAAATTTTATTTTTCAAATGAAATTAAAATTAATAATAAAAAAATCTGGTATGGATCCCACACTACTTCCTTTTACGTGTAAATTTCTTAGTAGTTGCCTTTAGTGTTAAAAGAAGTGCTTGGAGTGAGCAAGGTAACAATTCAAATATTTACTCCCCTAATCTGCCACGAAACAATGCAAAAAATATTTTACAATGGTTAATTTTTTAAATATTGCTGATTTTAATATCATTCAGTGAATTTTTCGCAAAATATCGCCAATAGCACCAAGTTGAACCCAAATTCAAAAAATATTTTTTCACCAAATTTGTCGCCAACTTGGCGATATGTCGCCAAGTTGTCGTCAAACACTTGGCGACCAAAAGCTTGGTGACATGTCGCCAAGTGGTCGCGCCAATTCATATCACTTGAGTCTGCATTGAAATTAACACTGATTTACCCCCAAAAAAGGGGTAAAACAACCCTCTTGGGAACATTCGAATGCAACCACAAGGGGAGGTGCACAACTAGACCATCCTCAGAGCCTACATACCAAGCTAGAAGCTTCTACGGCATATAGTTTTTGAGTTATGCGACACACATACGCACATACATCCGTACATACATACGCACATATATCCGCACATTCATACGCACATACAGACGTCACGAGAAAACTCGTCCTAATTAACTCGGGGGTGGTTGACAAGGATTTTTCGGCTGCTTATATGTTGGTAGGTACATATGCACGTGCTGAGAGGTCGAAAAAACTACTGAACATTCATTCGGGGGTGAGCAAAATCAAAATTTAGACTCAAATTTGAGTGATTTTTTTTTTCGCGATCACAATACTTCCTTTACTACGTAAAAGGAAGTAAAAATTCAGAAAAACAATAAAAAAAACTTTCTGGAATGAAAGATTTCGGAGGGGATTTGTGTGAACCTAAAAACACGGATGTTAGAGGGAAGTTCTAGGTTTTTCATTATTTCAAACTATTCTTTTTCCGGTGGTAGAAAGTTACATTACAATGAGGTATTTATGATACAGAAAATAAAGAGACAAAAAAATTCTACAGAAAAAATAATTGAAACTTATGATGTTTCTAATTAAGTTTTACAATCAAAAACCCATACGTCAAGAAACAACCTATAGAACTAGCCAGTAAAGAATTATCAATTTGGAACATGTTATTGATGGTAAGATAGAATGGTTCCATGCTAGAAAGAAGTTTTAAGTGCTCCATGTGTTTCAGACCTTGAGTGTCTCCATTTAGTACTATCGAGCTTCGTAAAAACTGAAATTTCTTTTTCCAACGAATAGCAGATAGTGTTACGTTTGATGAGGTATTTATAATGAAGAAAATGAATAGGCAACATAAGCCACCACAGACAACCGTTTCGTGATTGGCCATGGCCGATGAGAATCCAGCTTGCCCTAAACTCAAAGACAAAGAAAACAATGTACCCACCGCATATATTAGCATTATGTACAGCATCGGCAGAGAAAAAACTTTTCAATCTTCATATGGAGTCGCTGTATGATTTGGTAATATTGCAATTGGTTTTTTACGGCGTCTGATGAGTTCACTTTTTGCATCATAGCATCTATCATTCTGCTTAGCACAATATTAAATGTGCACAGTTCTGCTGTTGCAGTATTGACCACTAGCAACGTACTGTAGTGTACTGCAATGGAGATTGACATTAAGAATATTTCTGTCAGTTTTTGTTCTGAAAAATCTTCTCCGTACGTCCAATAGCCAACATAAAAGTGCTCTTCAGTTAAGTATAGAGCAATACCTAAATAAATACTCACCAAGACAGGACTTAAGATACTGAATATGAAGATTACTTTAATTTTCCAACAGTCTCTCCTACACAGCACTGGTGCACGAGCATTTTTAATAAAGTCAGTGAAACTGAATACCAAATCTCGATATTCTCCACCTTTAGTTTGTAGTACAAACCCCAAAAATAGTGTCAGTACGTTTCTTAGGAAATCAAAAATGCTAGGGTTTTTGAAATCTGCGTCAACGATGATAAGCAGAAAGCTGTGTATCAAAGAAACGTAAAAATAAATGTTCAACCAAACGATCTTCCACTTCGCCTTCCAGCTTCTTGAGAAAACACTTTTCAAGCTGAGGTCGAGCAAAAATACTCTCTGGAGAAGCGAAATTTTTTCCAAAATGAATCTTTTTTCTCGGCTTGAAAACCGACCTTCTATGGGATCAATGTGAAAGCAATTTTTCACCACTATTTTTGCATTGTTATTATCAGTAATCTGATACTTTTTTGTACTGATTCTAAAATTGCTGTTCATTCTGATCAGAGAAAAAGGCAAGACTAGTTTAATATGTAGTTCCAGACTGCATCATACACGCTGTTTAAAGCTGGTTTTATTAATTACAATGGAAAATTTTTTGATTTCCCCGAAACAATTGTAAGAACATTGGCAGTGCGCAAGAATTCTGAATTAATAACTTCATTAACCGGAACATTCTCGTTTCTGAGGTGCTTTCTATAATTTTGAGCTCAATTTTGGTTACTTTTGCTCGCTTCAGAAAAAGTTGATAAATACTTAGGAGATATATTTTTTTTATCGTTGCGATACAGTCTGTTGAGAAATCTTTGACATAAACAAGATCATTTTCCTGCACTAAATGACTATCTTATTAGAACAAAACACTTTAAAAAAATAATTTTCAATTCAGTTGCCTTTATTGCGAGAATTTGAGCTTAAAGATGAATTTGGTACACCAAAGTAGCAGTAAGTTTTGGATTCTGAGGACATTTTGAAACTGCTATAGAATTCAATAAAGTTTTGATTTATATTTTCTAAGTTAGTAACCTAAATGTAACATAACATTTTCAATGACGCTTTCAGCATAAGTTATAAAATGGAATATATTATTTGAAGGGATTTTCTTTTCAACGTGCTGTAAGCATTTTCCGCGATGAGATATTTTTATTTAGCTTAATGACGGTGAAAACTGTATTTGAGGGAGTATAATTCATTCATTGATTAAAGATTTATTCGTTAAATTCATAAATTATTAAGCATTTCTCGATTGTTTTCATGAAATTTCCGAAAAATAAATGTAGCATTGTATATTTTGTTTTACATTAGGTATAAAATAAATTGATTCAGCTATTATTCCAACCGTTGTGAACATTAATGAGGGCCGACACCACAACAGTTGTTTTTCTTTAGTTTCTGTGCAACAACAGCTTTATCAGTTGTTTTTGTGTAATAAATTGTTACTGAATAATGTAAAATAAAACTAAGAGCAACTCTAATTTAGAAACTGAAAATATATGAATTCATTTAAAAAAGTTATCTAATATTATGTTCTGTGTATTGAATGGTGTTGTGTCACTCCGCTTTCAAGTTAAAGTTAAGGCTGTTTAAGCTGTACAAAAGAGCTACACTTTCTTACGAACTCCGTGCTTAAAATCACAAGAGTTGCGTTGGAGGGGGGGGGGGCACGTGCCACCCCCCGCCCAACTTGATGGACACTTAAAATTTAGAACCTGAAGTTTTGTAAAATAGAAACGAAAATCATAGTCAGAGTATCATTTACAGTTTTTTTTCATTTATTTTATTTACGTATTATACCCGCATGTTTGAGGGGGGGGGGGGATTCAAGGGGAAATGTAGGCCCACTGTTAAAATTTTCAATGTTTGGCTCTTATTTTTTTCCGAAACAGGGACGAAAATCTTGAGAAAGAGTATTTCAGTTTTCGTCAGGGCGGTTACCCACTAAGACAGCCAGAATTACCGTCCGGAAGAAATTTTTTTTTAAGTCAAAAACAATCTTTAGGATTGTCAATAATGTTAAATGCATGGCCTCTAAGGGGTACCCCCCCCGCCCCGTGTGCCATATTTTATCCTGACCTTCTCCCTGCCCTGCATGATTGTTGTATTACTAAAACAAGAATTTGGAAAAGTGTGGAATCATAAATCATGCTATTTTGTATTAAGGCAATGAGAAGCAAAAGTACACTGAAGTGACAAAAGTCATGGGATACCTCTTAATATCGTGTCGGCCCTCCTTTTGCCCGGCGAAGTGCAACAACTCGACGTGGCATGGACTCAACAAGTCGTTGGAAGTCTTCTGCAGGGATATTGAGCCATGCTGTCTCGATAGACGTCCATAATTGTGAAAGCGTTGATGGGGCAGGATTTTGGGCACGAACAGACCTCTCGATGGTGTCCCATAAATGCTCAATGGGATTCATGTCGGGCGATCTAGGTGGCCAAATCATTCGTTGGAATTGTCCAGAATTTTCTTCAAACCAATTGCGAACAGTTGTGGCCCGGTGACATGGCGCATTGTCATCCATAAAAATCCCATCGTTGTTTGGGTACATGAAGTCCATGAATGGCTGCAAGTGATCTCCAAGTAGCTGCACATAAGCATTTCCAGTCAATGTTCGGTCCAGTCGCACTAGAGGACCAAGTCCATGCCATGAAAAAACAGCCCACACCATTACGGAGCCACCACCAGCTTGAACAGTGCCTTGCTGACAGTTTGGGTCCATGGCTTCGTGGGGTCTGCGCCACACTCGAACCCTACCATCGGCTCTTACCAGCTGAAATCGTGACTCATCGGACCAAGCCACGGTTTTCCATTCATCTAGGGACCAACCGATATGCTCACGTGCCCACGAGAGTCGCTGCAAGCGATGTCGTTCTGTCAGTAAAGGCACTCGAGTCGGTCTTCTGCTGGAATAGCCCAAGAAATCCAAATTTCTCCGCACAGTTCTAGCAGACACGTCCATTGTACGTCCCACATTGATTTCTACGGTGATTTGACGCAGTGTTGCTTGTCTGTTAGAATTTACGACTCTTTGTAGACGTCGCCGGTCTCGATCTTTAAGTGCAGGCGGTCGACCACTGCGCTGTCCACGGTGGGATGTTATGCCTGAAATTTCATACTCTCGGCACACTCTTGACACAGTGGATCTGGGAATGTTGAATTCTCTAACGATTTCCGAAATGGCATGACCCATGCGTCTAGCTCCAACTAACATTCCGCGTTCAAAGTCTGTTAATTCACGTCGTGCGGTCATCATCACGTTAAAACCTCTTCACATGAATAACTTGGAAAGAAATGAAAGCTCTGTAAAAGCACTGCGCATTTATACCTGTTCTATGCGATGCTACTGCCATCTGAAAATTTGCATATTGCTATCCCATGACTTTTGTCACTTCAGTGTATGTTAAAGGAAAAATTCAAGTTTTGAGGAAACACATTTAAACATACTTAGGTAGGTTTTCACTGGAAAAAGTTTTCTGAGTCATGCCATAGGGCCGTGGTGGCCAGAGGTGGCCCTAGGAAATGACCGACAGGGGGGCAAGCTTGCCCGACAGGGGGACACAGGTATAATTAAAAAATTTAGTTACGAAAACTAAGTTTCTTATAATATGCAGTTATTTTGAAATTCAAGTCCTAAAAACGCTATTTTAGACAATCTTTAATTATGTAGAAGGGCAATGGTGCACTACACTCAGGGGTGCCCACAGGGGGGATTATGGCGCAAGTTGCGACATCAAAATTTTTTGGGGGGGGGGGATTTTTAAAACTAATTTAATATTTATTTAATTTATTAATTTATTTTCTTAATTTAAATTATTTGATGATTTTTTAAATAAAAATTATTCATGTATTTTTTTAATCAAATTATTTTTTTTATTTCGTTATTATAATTATTTATTTATTTATTTCCTTTGTGTATTTTTTATTTATTTATTTCCTTTCCGTTGTGCCTGGAAGAGAGCAAAAGTGATTCTATTTCGCGCATAATTAGCACTTTCAAAAAATTAATAATAAATAAAAAAATAATAGTTATAATTAAAAAAAAATAAATAATATTTAAAAAAATAAATAAATATTTAAATAAATAAATAATATTAAAAAAATACATTTAATAAAAAAGAGGGGTAAAAATAAAAAATAAAAAGCACAAGAGGGTTGTGAAAAATTGGGGGGGGGGGGATTTGCGCCATTGAGCTTGGGGGGGGGGATGGGCACCCCTGACTACACTGGATATATATATATTTTTTAGTTTTAAATCTAAAAATCCCATTTGTTGGCAATTTTTGACTAAGTTGCAGTTTTATTGCGGATTTCTTAATTGGAGAGGGACCACGTGTGATACGATTTTTAATCAGAACCACTTGTTTACAGTTTCTATTTTTGATAAATAAAGCGTCTTCTTATTAAAAAGAAAAAGTACAGGGGCATCGTTTGGTTCGGGATCTCTTCCCCGAAATATTCTTAAGACTCCTAAAAACGCAGTTATTGGGCGCCTTTGACGACGATAGGGTAAGGGTTGTGGTACAGAGACTCTCCCAGAAATTATTTAAAATTGCCCCCAAAACAAAAATTTTATGTGCTTCTTTTCGACAACGTTTTTGAAAATCTATTTGGCTTTATAGGTTGTTGTTGTTTCTTGGGGAAGGGGGGGGGAGTAATTTTAAAATTTCCTATTTCTTGATTTTTTCCCATTAAGAAAAACGAGAAGCAAACCTTTGTCAGATGGGGGAGGCGGCCCGGTGACCTAACTGATAAAAAATCGCCCAGTTTGACTCTCGGTGATGGCCCTGGTCAGCTACCCCAATGAAGCAATCACGATTTTTATTATTGTTACTATTTATTTATTTCAACTGCTGCTCGCAAAGGTTTCTACACTAGGTGGCCAAAAGTATCCGGACACTTTCAAAAATTCACATTTTTACATATAGCTCGAGAAATAAGTGATCAATTGTTCTTTAACTTTAGTCATACAAAATATAGGCTTCACCGAACATTTCCAAGTTGAAATTAAATTACCCTTGCATTTGGGGGACGACAAGAAGGGGGTTGAAAGAAAAACCGCTTTTTGACCATAACTCTTCGAAAATAGCTCGGAATAAGCTATCAATTTCAGTAATTAATTAGCATACTATGTATAATTACTGTACAAATTTTTATGAACGTACCGCTCTTACTTCTGAAGATATGAAACATTTTTGAAAAAACTGCAATTTTATTTGAAGGGTTTTTGCTCATAACACGCAGAGTTTTTGATCAAACCTTATCACAACTTCAGGAAAGATGACAAAATACAAGAGAAAGAACATACTAAAGCGGTAAATAAAAATATTAAAAATTCGATGAGATATGAACGTTAAAAGGAAATAATTTTTCACGGCGCATGCGCGAACGATAGAAATTTATAACTACAAAAATATTGTAGCCTGATTTATACTGCATCTTATAAAAAAAGTTTCAGTTGAATATCATGAAAAATGAAAAAGATATCAGCGATCTAGTGAGCTGTATTTCATTCATTCTCAGGCAATACATAAATAGTGAGGGTCTGTCCACAAAGAGCTATTTTTAAATTAAAGGTTATTGCTTCGTCTTTCAAAACCAACGTTTCAGAGGGTGTTCGGATGCTTTTGGAAACGTACGTATAAGGTCTTTTTGACCGAACAGACGAAATGTGACTTCTATGCCGAATATAAATTTTCAAACTGTATACAATTTAACATTGAAAAAAAATGATCGATTGTCACCACACTATTTGTGGACAACCCCTCACTATGTATGTATTGTTTGCGACTGAATGAAATACAGCTCACTAGATCGCTGATATCTTTTTCATTTTTCATGATATTCAACTGAAACTTTTTTTATAAGATGCAGTATAAATCAGGCTACAATATTTTTGTAGTTATAAATTTCTGTCGTTCACGCATGCGCCGTGAAAAATTATTTCCTTTTAACGTTCATATCTCATCGAATTTTTAATATTTTTATTTACCGCTTTAGTATGTTCTTTCTCTTGTATTTTGTCATCTTTCCTGAAGTTGTGATAAGGTTTGATCAAAAACTCTGCGTGTTATGAGCAAAAACCCTTCAAATAAAATTGCCGTTTTTTCAAAAATGTTTCATATCTTCGGAAGTAAGAGTGGTACGTTCATAAAAATTTGTACAGTAATTATACATAGTATGCTAATTAATTACTGAAATTTATAGCTTATTCCGAGCTATTTTCGAAGAGTTATGGTCAAAAAGCGGTTTTACTTTCAACCCCCCTTCTTGTCGTCCCCCAAATGCAAGGGTAATTTAATTTCAACTTGGAAATGTTCAGTGAAGCCTATATTTTGTATGACTAAAGTTAAAGAACAATTGATCACTTATTTTTCGAGCTATATGTAAAAATGTGAATTTTTGAAAGTGTCCGGATACTTTTGGCCACCTAGTGTATGATGTTACTTTTCCGTTCGGTTAAAAAACATTCGAAAATAATATTTCTTTAATTAGGAGTTAGATTACATGAAATCCTTAACTAAGATTTAAAGATCACATTTCCTATCGAAATTTTACAGAAAAAAAAATTAATCATCTTGATTCATGTCTTTCTATACATTTTATTTATTTTTTAATACTGCGAAGGTTTTTCCCTTTTTAAACATTGCAAAATCAGATTGACGACTCTTTACCTGAAAAACTGGCAGGGGACCGGGAGAACCGCCCTATGTTAAAGAAGTGCGCAACAGTGTGGTTCCATTTGTTTACGTATTTGCTTAAAATTCGAACCAAAGAAAAGAAAAAATATGTTTTCTAAAGTGCAAGAAAACTATTTTTTTTTGTGCACAGTAAAACATTTAAAATTAATGCAGGTGCAATTAATTTTTACTTTTAGATCAAATGTATAAAGGCACTAGCTGCCAGGGCAGCTAGATTAGCTTCCTGCGGCATGTTGATGCATAATGTCCCCCCGCCACCCAACTTTTACCTCATTCTGATGTGATATTATTTGATATAATTCAATTTTCATAAGATTTTAAGACATACTACGTACGTGGCCCATTAATGCCCAAGCAGCTAGCTGCTTGGCCCGGCGTTGCACGGGCGCTTCGCGCCTTTAAAGTAGTAAAGAATGTTTCAAAATAATACTCGCCGCCAAGGCGGCTCGCTAACAGGCGCTTCACGTTTTCACTTTTTTCCTGCATCAAAAAATTCATTCGAATTATTGAGATGCTTCGCGTCTTCAAAATGGTGAGGAAAGTTACAGCAAGTTCTGCTCGCTCAAGGGAAAGAAGCTGACATATATACTCAGTTTTTAATGTAAGTAGATGGTTTTTCAACCGGAACAGGACATATCCGCCGCAAATTTTATCCCCCTTTTTTCCGCATGGGACATTTCCTCCGCGACTCCTATTCCCCCTCTGACTGGCACAGGACAAATCCGCCGCGCCATTTCCAAGGGTGAGAAAGGGGTTACTGGTTTAAAACTTTCATTCTTGGCGACACATCTTCATTTGGCGATAAAGACCTAATCTAAAAAGCGGAATTTATTCCCGGACCACTTATAATAGGGGGAAATCGAACAGAAGTCAAAAAAAAAAAAAAAAAAAACCACCCAATGCAGTGTAAATCAGTTTAAACTTTGCCAATTTTACTTCGCCAAATATTACACTCTACCAGCTCAATCGGCGGATTTGTCCTGTCACACAGAAACGGCGGGGAGAGACGCGGCGGAAATGTCTCATGAGGGGGATCATAGAGATAAATTTTGCAGCGGAAATGTCCTACGTTGCGGCGGAAATATCCTGTGCCCTTTTCAACAAATGAATGTTTCAAAATATTACAAGTAGCTAGCAATAAAAATATTACGTACGTGACCCGCTAATGAGTTTCGTGTTTGATTTAGTTAAGCCTTCATTCAAAATTCTCATTATCGTTGTTATTACTGTTTCATAGCAACGACGTTTTGCAAAAATGGATTTCATATTTAATCATTTATTAGGCTTAATCACTTTAAATTTGACTACTTATTAATTGATATCTTCGCTAATTAAAATCGTATAATTATATAAATTGAAACTAATGAAGCCTGAAAAATTACCTATCTATCGGTACCTGGTTCGACTTTCAGTTCGTTGGTGTTCAAGAGAAAGAAGCGTGACATAGAAAGATAGTTAGAAAGAAAGATAGTTAGAAAGAAAGTTAGAAAGATACTCAGTTTTTAATATAAGTAGATTACAAACAAACAACAGCAGTTACATTCTGCTACTATCATTTAATGTATTAATGGAAAAATCATATAACGGTAATCTCATAATGCGACAGTTAATTAAAGCGTTTGCTACGATTTATAGATATGCTTCCCATTTATTGTCATGTATTTTAAAACAAAGAACACATACATTTTAATTTAAAAAAAAAGGAAATTTAAAGCAAACCATAATAATTTCTGCTTGTTACCTTGTTGATGAAGGAAAACGTTTCAGTCAACCTATCATAAGGTTCAAAGACAACAGGAGATGATAGAGAGAAAGACCGGCGGAAAAATTTCTTTTGACGAAAATGTCTTTCGTTCGTAAACTGCTCTTTCTACTTCTCTCAAGTGTCTGAAGCCAAAGCCTTGCTTCAAGCTCCCGTCAAAAATCATCCTCCCCCCCCGACCGACACCTGTTACTCGTGTTACACTAATTAAAACTGTCTGACGATGCACAATCGTACAATAGTGATTCTGGCGACGCTCGCAATTACGAAGTCCTGAGGCGGGAGATAGCCAGCCCCTTCACCAGCGGGGGATGTCTTTTCATTTCTTCACACAGTCGTCGGGTCTTACCGCTCATCCCCGAGTATCATCAGCCCTCCTTGGTGGTGGCCCTGAGAGAAACACGTGTCTAGCGGCTAGTCAATCAGATTCTCAGAAAGTGACAATGACTTACCACGCTGCTGGCGGTTTACGGGTGGGACCTCTGGTTAGAAAACGAAAGGGGAAGATTTGTCCTTTCCCACCTGAACAAAAATAACTTTTTCCAGCAGAACTTACGTTCATCCAAAAGAGATACGATGGCAGCAACTCGATGGTAGTCCTGAAGGTTCTCGTGTTCGAAATTAGTCTAGAAATTGCGTACTTAGTCGAATAATGGGAATATCTTAAGAAAAAATAAAATTTTTTCAGTTGAATGATTTTATTGAAATTATTTTACTGATCTGTCGGAATCAGAAGAGATTTCGGCACTTAGATTTCTGTCGAAAAATTTGATCGTCGGAAATTTTTTCCCCGACGAAGTTAGAAATTTTCCCCGATGGGGGGGCAAGACATTTCCGACGGGGGGGCAATTGCCCCCCCCCTGCCCCATAGCTAGCGCCGCCACTGGTGGTGGCCCGATCGGTAAGGCATCGGACTCGTGTCCGGAGGGACCCGGGTTCGATTCCAGCCGATCAAAGATCCACCGTCTTGATTAATGGTGGCTGGGAGGCGTTAAAAATGTCGTGGTCACAAAGTCCTCCAAGTGAAACGATACCTCTGGGGGTGCTGGGCCTATGGTTTGCTCGACCCTAGGTTCTGGTTCAAAATTGAAAACAGAGCGCTCTTCAGGGCCCTATCCCGGTTAAACCACGAAGCTGTGGTAGGTACGGGGGACCCTGGAGTGTGAAATGAAATGAGTCATGCTATAAATCAGCATTTACTAGGACTACTAGTACCATCTCTTGCCCCAAAGAGTTACAATTTTTACGAATATTCGCCACAAGAAAGGGTTCAAAATTTAAATGATTGAAAGAATTCAACCTTCATTTGTTTTAAATTTCTTGCCTGGGAATATTTAGAAACGTGAAAATTATTTGAAGGAATATAGAAATTATGATACCAAATAAACCAATGACATCAAACAGATAGAATGTATTTCGTCAAAATGATGTATCTAAGGATCAGCTCATATTTTTATGATTCTTATTTCTCATTGCGTCCGCTGCTGTACTCGCGCAAGATTTGCACTAGTCAGAGTTAATTAAACCTTGTTTTTTTCCCCTTCATTCTCTGTTTTTTTTTTTTTTTTTTAATTTTTCATTTATTAATTTTTTTTTATAATTTAAAAGTAGTTTCCAGAAATCGCTACAAACTACTATTTTTTTTTTTGTATCGCGCTACTCACTACTGTACTTTTTTTAAAAAGTAGTGCGCTACACTACAAACTACTAAAAAATGTAGCTACTACAGTAGTTTCGCTACTTGTAGCGCGCTATACTTCCGACCACTGGGCAAAACAAATAGCACTATTTGTGCATACATATTATGTGGACTGCAACCTTCCATCATTTATGGAGGGAGGATGAGTAGGACTACTTTTCAATTTATTAGACGAAAATCAAAGTTCTAAAAAATGGTAAAAATAATGAAATTGGAATTGTCCAAGAGAATTTTATAAGGATTAAAATAAAAAGTGATTTAAATCAATGACTTTTTAAAAAAAATCAATTGATTTAAATCATTGACACCCTGCTAACTGCTATTGCAAATTTTACCCCTGAAAATAATTTAGTTAAATATGCAATATTTCAGCAATTTCTCAGGTTTAATATTTGTAATCCCTTCCCTCTTCATTCTCGCTCTTATTCCTCGTTGATTAATGTAAATGTCGGCGATTTAACGAAGCACAAGCCATTTTTATTTTGATCGAGTGTAAAATTTTTTCGACGTTTTTGTTTGCCTAGTTTTTCCTCACATATTTTTAGTCTCAACTACATATAAGGCCTCAAAATGCAGAACTTTACGCCTATTTTTCAAAAAATTTCCCGGAGGAACCCCCCCCCCCCGGACTCCCCGAAATTAGGGATAATCAACAGTCTACATCTTACTTAAAGAGGTCATTGCATAGTTCTAATATCTATGCCACAAACAAGGTCAATTCATAGAAAAACAAGAAAATACAGCGAGAGCATTAAAGAACGAGAAAAAAAAAAAAAAAAACCACTGGGACTTAGAAGATAAGAAGAAATTGTATGTAGAATTGTATGTGATTCATCTGGATAGTAAGAACGAATATTTCTCTTATGAAAAATCTAAGTGAAAAATATTCACCAGCCCTTCTGAAATTTTTGACCTGTGCCCCCCCCCCCCCAAAAAAAAACTCTTGGTCACGCTACGCTTATGCTTAAAATCATTTAACTTTAGAAACAGCTTGGTAAAACCAAACTAAATAAAAAAAAAAAATAAAATAATGAGTTAAACTAACCTTCCCTTTCATCATACTCACTGTTAAAACTGAGGTTTTATTGCTACAATAATTAATTTGGCGATCCCCGCAATCTGCTATTCCAGGCGCAATGTACTACGAGTTCATTAACACCATTGTGTTGCAGTTATTGTAGTAATGCTGAATGATATTGAGTGTAGTCATAGTGTGGCTTTGAGATAAGTTGAGCTTAGTTGACATAAGTTCCGACTTTGACTACTACCCCTGTTCCTGGTATTATAGAAGGGTAATTGACGTTGAGTTTAAGGGGTCTGCCTGCCTTAAAATGGTCATTTTTGCAGAAAAAATTGTTTTTTATTTTATTGTATTTTCTTACGTAATAGATTTTTAGGACTCTAAAAAGGCTTCAATTTTCTTTCTACGGTAATTAGCAGCGAAGTTATAGGTAATTAAGTGCACCGGAAGTGACATCGTAAGACCCGGAAGTTGACCTTAAAGACCCCAAAAATACAAAAGACCGGGAAAAAATTAAAGCTGTAAAAAAAGGAAACATATTGACAAGTATAATCAAAGAAAGTGTAAGAAAATACCATAGAAAATGTTTTCCTCAAAAATTTTCAAAAACTTTAATACCAATTTACGAGAAATATTCAAATGCGTTTTATGAGAAACTACTTTTTTCGAGATTTTCATTCACGTCAAATCTCATAACTTGAGAAGTCTTATACCTAGAGACCTGATTTTTTCAGACAATGTTTATCACACTTATAGCTATGTTTCGAACTATAATCTAAGCTCTATGTCAGTAATTAAAAAAATTACAGACCTTTATCCGGGAAATATTGAGGGTTTTACGATGGAAGATCGGCGAGCTTTAATAAATTTGGCATATTTCTTTTAATTTTTGGACTGTTGTATAACTTTTAGTTCACAACACAGATAAGTAACGTAGTAACTTACACTAGAAAGGATTTTTCGATATATTGATTTTAAACGAGTGTACAAAGTTTGGCATAAATAGTCAAATTAGCTTATTTTTTGCTCAAATTCCCCAATTTCTAAAAATTTTATCAGAAAAAAATAATTTTTCTTTCAGTTTCCTATTTTTAATCACTCCCTAGTTGAAAAAAAATATGCAGTGAGTCAATATTTGAGTTATTTCAAAAAAAGTACTCCGAACGTAGGCAGACCCCTTAAAGGGGACCCAAAAATATATTCAAACTTAAATCCGTGCCAGTAACACATACCCTTTTCTTTGAATTCCCTCAAAATGAGTACACATCGCAAATGCCACAATTCAACTAACAAGAGCCTGTAGATATAGATGGCCGATAGTCTGTTGAGCGAAAAAAAAATGACCGAAAGTAAGTAATTAGGTTTTCAGAAGGTTCACCACCTTTGGGGATTTTTTATGTAGTAAAAAAAAGTAAGCCATTATTTACCGTCTGTTTGGTGCTGATTTGTCATTGTTTACTCCAAACACTTGTTAATGATGTCGTGTCTAGGGATGGTGCTAAATACTGTCGAAGAACCGCAGCCGCCAGCTTTGGTGCCTCAGGTCTGTAGAGTGTCTCCTGCAGCAAATCCCTATCTGGAAGCAAGTCGAGTTTCAGGATAGCTTCAGTAATGTTTGGGCATTCGAAAATGTATCTTGGTGTGAGTCCGGTCTCCGGGCAGTTCTTGCAGCAAGGATCCTAGTCCCGTCAGGAAGTATATTCATTCCCTCTTAATACTCCGTTCTGAGTCGGGCGAGTGTGGTTGTGATGTCTGTACGGAAGTCGAAGTCGGTTATCAAAGGTTTCTTTAAGGCTTATTTAGTAGTCTGCATCTGGCCACAGCATTCGCATTTGCAAACACTTTTTGATGCTGCCAAATGGCGTATTTCTATAGTTACATCTAGTTTCATGAATATATTTTACCTTTTTTGTCATACTAAACGCTTTGTACATATCAGAGCATTTCGTGAATAGATTTTACTGAACTTCCAATACTTTTCAATCATTCATTAGAGCAGCGTTTCTCAACCTTTTTTTGACTCGCAGATCGGCAAGAGCTCACGAATTTTTTTTTTTCATAAACTATATTTTTTTTTCTTATCTTTTTTTGCGGGAAAAAAATAAAAGCAACAAATTAATTATAAATATACCACCCCCCTATTATTTGTGGATTTTAAAAATATATGAATTTTTCAGAACAAATAACTAAATAAAAACTTTCGATTCAAGGACAGTTAAATACCTGTGTAAAAACTGAGAACGGCTGAAGTCCCCCCCCTCTTTTTATCAAAAAATAAAAATAATAAATTAATCAATAAAAGTATCAATGAAACTTTCCTTAATGTTAAGGAAGCTACAGAACTAATTTGAATGTTAAGAATAAGATGAGTAAGTATTTCAATAATTAGACCGAATTAATAAAACTTTCTGAAAACTCATAGAAAAGTAAGGAAATTGACAATCGCGAAATTCACGTAAAGGATGTCGAAAAAGGTATTATTATTATTATTGGGTTTTCTTTTCTTACCTTTATTTTATGAGTGAGGAAATGTTTTAACGTGGATGATCAAAAATCAATGAGGACTGGTCAAATATTTCTGCCGACCGGTGCCAGCCACCGGTTGAGTATATCTACTACTTTGTACATAATCATATATGAAGTTTCGAATGTTAAAAACTCATTAAAACAAAGTAGTGTTTGTCATTGTTAATTGGTGTTATTTTTGAACTTGTGTTGCTTAAAGATATGATTAGAAACTAATATTTCTGATTGATTTTTAAAATCAAAAGGCCATAGGTCAAGAAATGACCGATAGCGATAGGCAACAAAAAGTATGGGCACCAATGAGGGGGGGGGGTGGCAAGGAGGGATCAAGCCTCTCTTAGAAATTAGTACTTTCTTGCTTTTATTACTATTTTTTCGGAAAAAATATAAAAACATTTCTAATTAAGTCTGAGTAAATTATAAAAATAAAATCTTAGTACTTTCATATATTTAGTAAATCGTATAAACCAGTGGTTCTCAACCTTTTTACGGCTAACGCCCCCTTTATGAGTGAAATTTTTTCCAACGCCCCCCTTTATATTAAAGGTGAGGGGGTGTGCAAAAAGAGAGGTTTAAAATTTAAAATAATTTACTTTCGGAATTTTACAAAACGGTTTAACAAGATATATTTTTCCTCATTAGTCATTATTAGAATTAAAATGACTATAGAAATAGAAAAAAAATCTAGGATTAAAAATATTTTATTTTTAAAAGAATAATAACAAAATAAAATAAAATACAATAGAAATAAACAAGCAAAAAAAAATTTTTTATTCAAAAAATGAAGGGAGTACAAGTACTAACCCAGGTAGCACAAATAACCTTTAAACGTTTATAAACATTTTTAAGCGGTTGTTACAACGTTAGTAACCATTTTACAACCTTTAAAAAACAAAGTGTGCTACTTGGGAAGATGACTTATGAGAAAATGTGAAAGAAAATTAAAAGTAAACAAAAAACAAAATCGATGACGTTTATTGTTCTTCCTAAAACGCTGTTTGTGGGGAGACACTAGAATGCAATTGTGAATCTTTTTCGCAGTATTTTGAGTCCCCCCCCCCATTACATTTTGGCAATAGACATGGAAATCTGGTATCCTAAACGGGGAATTGTTCAGTCTGAAAACTAGTTTCGTTTAGCAACAATCAAAATAGGCGACTGAAACTTGAGAACTTAATTTGAGCATTTTCACCTGCAGATGCAGGACAGTATTTTTACGTGTATGATAATTACTACAAAAAAGGCATTATTAAACTTTTTTTACATTAGAAATTAAAATTACATTGTTATGGTAAAAAGAATCAATCAACCGTTCGGCTAAAAAATAACCAAACGATGGTGTGGCTAATGCTTTTGAATCTTATCTAGCTATGTGTGTGATCAAAATTAGCCAAATTGGCTAATATTAGATAAAACCATGCAACCCTGATTGCAACTGTGATTTATTGTAACAGTTCTTCATTAGGTAAAGTTGGACAGCGGAGAGATGGCGGGTGATCTTGAAGTGGAAACGATCCGCTTTATTTTGTAATAGGTAGCATGAGAGAGATCACGCAGGAATTAAAAATTTTAATGTAATACGGGCAAGTAAAAAATAACTTTTGACGCTGATTTTCCCAATTTTAAAATGAAACAGGGCCGTTTCCACTTCAAGGTCTTTCACCATCTCTCCGTAGTCAAGCTATAATATTCTCTCTCAAGATTGTCGGACGTAAAAGATCACTAACCCGGTCACCTCCAAAAAAATGTAAGAAAATAAATTTAAAAATTCCAGGGAGCATAAGTTTATTTTATCGTCGGCACAAATAATTCTAGTTGGATTCTTGGTTTAATGAAAAATTCAATTTTGATTTTTAACATTAAAATAAATTCTAATACATTTATTGTCCTCTGACCCCAAAATTTTCCCACCGCCCCCTACTGCCCAAACATGTTCACCGCCCCTCAGCATCTTCCCACCGCCCGCAGGGGGCGGTACCGCCCCGTTGAGAACCACTGGTATAAACTAAAAAAAAAAAATCTATCTTTTTCTGTAAATCATTGAAAAGATCTGAGCCCAGTCCCCCCCCCCTGAAATTTCGCAGATGGGCACCTATGCAATAGGAGTTTCTAATTCGAAACGGATTATTGATGGTGAGAAAGAATGGTTCCAAGTTGGAAATAATTTTTAGTCTCCGTTTTTTCTGACTTTGAATGTCTACATTTCGTATCCATAACTGACCTGAGTCCTTCCACGTCAGCTGAACCAATTTTTGAAATCGACCCCACTTGACCATCTCCGATTTGGATTAGATTTTACTTAGGTGTAGACATATCTATGAAACTAACCTGTGCAAATTTTTAGCTTCCAAGATCCAAATCTGGAGGAGCTAGGATCCCGCAAAAAATGTGGTCCAAAATGGCGGATCAGCTTCGTGAAACGAGTTGCAATGTTTAGGTTGTTAAGGTTACAGAAAATTTCATCACACTGGGGGCCTAATGTTTTTGGAGCTCAAAGTACTTTTGGTAGTTAATACTCTCCAGTATTTTTTGTGCGATTGCGCTTATTAGATTTTGTGTAGCACGCATCTAAACTTGCGAAAAAATGCGATGGGCAATTTTTTTCCTTTATTTCAGGTTGTCATAAATTTTTAACAAAAACGATTTAAATCTTCTTACTTTGCAGTTCTATAGTCAAAGTACTTGTTTTTAACGGGTTGCAGCTGCAAAGCTTAAATATTGATTTTATAAAAGATAATGTCTTCCAAAATGTCTATAAAAATCATTTTATTAAAAAATCGCCTGTTTTCAACTCACTATATCGCACCCTTGCTACGAAAGTGCCACTACTCAAAAATTGTAATTTTTGAGTTATGACCGTCATTAGACGTAGTTTACACGTCTCTACCAATCTTCAAAAAAGCCGATTTGAACGAAATTTTTTTTGTTGGAAAGATCTCGGCGAGTACAGCTCATTTCCATATTTGATTTTTCGATTTGAACAATTTTTGGTTCAACTTTGAACCGTTCAAACAACCTGTCCCGCGATACTAACTTTTTAGTTAACAGACCGATTTGAACAAACTTTTTTTTGTTCGAAAGATCTTTTCAAGGGTACTTCATTCCCGTATCTACATTTTCGATTTAAACAATTTTTCGTTCAACATTGAACCGTTCAAACAAGCTGTCATCCCTAATAACTTTTGAGTGAACAGTCCGATTTAAACAAACTTTTTTTTGTTCGAAGCATCTCGGCAAGGATACTTCATTACCGTATTTAAATTTTAAATTTGAACATTTTTTGGTTCAACATTGAACCGTTCAAGCAACCTTTCCCCACCTAATAACTTTTAAGTGAACCGTCCGAATTGAATAAACTTTTTTTTGTTCGAAAGATTTCGGAGAGACTCATTCCCATATTTCACTTTTCAATTTGAACCATTTTTCGTTCAATGATGAACCGTTCAGAAATTTTTTTAACATGAGCGCCTACTGGGAAATTTAAATTGAATGTTGATTCTGAACTTAAAGGCGGATTTCCTTCAACATAACTTTGTAAGAAAATGGTTTTGACAAATAATGTATTGTAAAGTACTTTTCTGAATATTCTTCTGTGAGGACTCTTATTCCGACTCCGACTGCGCAAACATGGCGGAAATGCAGTCTCAGAAAAAAATGACTGACTGGGCAGACGATTTTTTGTTTATTTATTCATTTTTTTTGTTTAATTTATTATTATTCTTATTATTATTATTATTATTTTTTTTTTGTTAACAAAAATTTTTCATTCACGAGTGCATTTTATTCTTTATTTATATTTAACAACTGGCAACGGATTAAAAATAAAATTCGAGACATTTATTAACGAACGAGGTTTTTTTTCTTTCTTTGATAAAATGTGTTTTGATGTTCTTTGTACTTTTATTTTATTTATTATTTTTTTTCATTTGAAAACGATTGTGGAATTTTTCTACGGAAGAACTATAACAGTTACATTCTTTAAAAGGTGCGACAAAACTTTATTTACTCGTTATTTACTTTTTACGTGTCTATTTCATCTGATGAGAGGGGTATATTTTGCTTTTAGAAATCAGCTTTAAGTGCTATAAAGGTATGTTTGACATAATTTTCAGTTTCAGATATTCAAGAGAATATTGATCAGATGCTAGAATGCCGATGTCGATGTACGGGAAAGTAGGCTCGTTTAGTTCTTGACAGAACTTCTTGTTTCCTTATTTCAGGTTGTCATAAATTATTGAACAAAAACGATTTAAATCTCTTACTTTGCAGTCTAATAGCAAAGTACTGTTTTTAACGGGTTGCAGCTGCAAAGCTAAATATTGATTTAATAAAAGATAATGTCGTCCAAAATGTCTATAAAAATCATTTTAATGAAAAAATCGCCTGTTTTCAACTCACTAAATCGCACCCTTGCTACGAAAGTGCCACAACTCAAAATTGTAATTTTTGAGTTATGACCGTCATTAGACGTAGTTTACACGTCTCTACCCAATCTTTCAAAACAGCCGATTTGAACGAAATTTTTTTTGTTGGAAAGATCTCGGCGAGTACAGCTCATTTCCATATTTGATTTTTCGATTTGAACAATTTTTGGTTCAACTTTGAGCCGTTCAAACAACCTGTACCGCGATACTAAACTTTTAGTGAACAGTCCGATTTGAACAAACTATTTTTTGTTCGAAAGATCTTTTCAAGGATACTTCATTCCCGTATCTACATTTTCGATTTGAACAATTTTTCGTTCAACATTGAACCATTCAAAGAAGCTCTACCCCCTAATAACTTTTAAGTGAACAGTCCGATTTAAATAAACATTTTTTTGTTCGAAAGCATCTCGGCAAGGATACTTCATTACCGTATTTAAATTTTCAATTTGAACATTTTTTCGTTCAACATTGAACCGTTCAAGCAACCTTTCCCCACCTAATAACTTTTAAGTGAACCGTCCGAATTGAATAAACTTTTTTTTGTTCGAAAGATTTCGGAGAGACTCATTCCCATAATTCACTTTTCAATTTGAACCATTTTTCGTTCAATGATGAACCGTTCAGAAAATTTTTTAACATGAGCGCCTACTGGGAAATTTAAATTGAATGTTGATTCTGAACTTAAAGGCGGATTTCCTTCAACCTAACTTTGTAAAAAAATGGTTTTGATAAATAATGTATTGTAAAGTACTTTTCTGAATAATCTTCTGTGAGGACTCTTATTCCGACTCCGACTCCGCAAACATGGCGGAAATGCAGTCTCAGAAAAAAATGACTGACTGGGCAGACGATTTTTTGTTTATTTATTTATTTTTTTGTTTAATTTATTATTATTATTTTTTTTTTTTGCAGACGATTTTTTTTTGTTTACAAAAATTTTTCATTCACGAGAGCATTTTATTCTTTATTTATATTTAACAACTGGCAACGGATTAAAAATAAAATTCGAGACATTTTATTAACGAACGAGGTTTTTTTTTCCTTTCTTTGATAAAATGTGTTTTGATGTTCTTTGTACTTTTATTTTATTTATTAATTTTTTTTCTTTTGAAAAAGATTGTGGAATTTTTCTACGGAAGAACTATAACAGTTACATTCTTTAAAAGGTGCGACAAAACTTTATTTACTCGTTTATTTACTTTTTACGTGTCCATTTCATCTGATGAGAGGGGTATATTTTGCTTTTAGAAATCAGCTTTAAGTGCTATAAAGGTATGTTTGACATAATTTTCAGTTTCAGATATTCAAGAGAATATTGATCAGATGTTACAATGCCGATGTCGATGTATGGGAAAGTAGGCTCGTTTAGTTCTTGACAGAACTTCCTGTTTTTAAATAAGTTTTATCTATTATATTATTATTTATGTCTATGTTTATGATTTTTCTTCTTTTGTTTTTGCTGAAATCTAAAAGTTATGCGGCCAAAAGTTACATCGTTATATAACCGTTGAAGACGTTTTTGATTGTTACCATCGATGTTTTACGATCGATGTCTTTTAATGATCAGTATTTTGCTTTCAATGTTTTTTTTTCTTTCGATGTCTGTTTTACATTTCAGCAAAGAGCAATAAAAAGATTCATCTTTAACAGTTGCATTATCTATCATATTGAAATAAAGTTTTTTTTTTCTCCTTTTAGTTACTAACGATGATTTACAGTCAATGATTTTTAAACATCGTTGTTTTGCTTTTGAAATTTTTTTCGACAGTGATGTTTTACGCGTAGGAAAAAAAAAGTTTCATTAAAATATGAGGTAAATAAAAGTTACACAGTTAATAGTAAACAGTTGCAGTATCTATCTCACTAAAAAAGTTTTCTTTAATTGGCATCGATATCATATGATTGATGTTTTTCAGGAAACAAAAGATAAAACTAATTGAGTGATATAAAGAGGCGCAATGTATTGAAGAGTGTTTTTATTACTGTGTACATGGGTGCCCACAGGGGAGGGGGGCGGATTATGGCGCAAGTTGCGGCATCAAAATGGGGAGGGGGGATTTTTTAAACTAATTTATTTATTTATTTAAATTTTTTTTTCCATTTATTTTTTAGTTAAATTATTCATGAATTATTTTTTTTTTATTTAAATTATTTATTTATTACTATTTATTTATTCATTTATTTTTGTGCGCGTATGCTTGGAATATCTGTAAGGGAAAAAAGCGATTATATTCTGCGCACAATTAGTACTTTTAAAAAATTAATATATAAAAATACTAGTCATAATTAAAAAATAAATAAATAACACTCACAAAAATAAATAAAATAAAAAAGAGGGGGTAAAAAAATCACAAGAGGGTTGTGAAAAATTTTGGGCGGAATTTGAGCCATTGAGCTTGGGGGGGGGGGGGTATCCCTGACTGTGTATATAAATTCGCTCTTCAGGGCCCCATCCCGGTTAAACCATGAGTTGTGGTAAGTACAGGGAACCCGGGAGTGGGAAGTGTACATATAAATGTGTAAGCAATTTTTCAAAAAAAAAAAAAAAATCGACGTTTTGAAACATCGATGCTGGAAAACACCGATGTTTCTTGGTCGATGTATCAATACCATCGATGTCTTAAAACATCGATGTTTTACCTTCTATATCGCACCCCTAAGTTTGAACACTAGGTGGTGGATCGATTAACATTGACATAGAGAATATATGCTGATTACAGATTATTTGTTCCACTGATGACTTTACAGGTTGATATAACACACATCCACATTAAATATTACTTTCTTGAATTGAAATAAAGGATCCAACTTTACTTACTGTAGTATTTTGATAGAAAACTGTCAAGCAGCGAAGAAAAGATTGAATCTTGATGTTTTTCTAACTAAATTTAACGATCAGAATGCCATACGTCAAGAAACATCCAATCGAACTGGCCAGCAAGGAATTATCAATTCGAACCATGTTATTGATGGTAAGATGAAATGGTTTCATATTAGAAAGAAATTTTAGGTGTTTCATATGTTTCTGACTTTGAGTGTCTAAATTCAGCATTCGCAAGTGCTGAAATCTCTCTTTCCAGCGAATGCGTTACGTTCGATGAGGTGTTTATAATCAAGAAAATGGATAGGCAGCACAAACCTGCAAGGGATATAGATTCCTGACCACCCATAATAGATAAGAGGCCGCCTTGTCCGAGACACAAGGACAAGGAAGATAATGTGCCCACTGCATATGCAAGCATTATGTACATCAATGGGAGAGAAAAATACTTCTCAATCTTTTTATGGAGATGTAGTATGATCCGGTAGTACTGCAATTGATTCCAGATGTTTGATGAGCTGGCTTCTTTCCTCATAGCATCAATGGTTCTACTTAGTACAATATTGAATGCACATAATTGTGCTGTTACGATATTGGGCACTAAGAATGTACTATAATACACTGTGATGGATACACTGCGATTCAAAAGTTTAGACAAAATGCAAATATGTGAATAAAAAGAAAATTATTCAACGAAATGCTTTCAAATTTCTACTGCAAGTACACAATATGGTCCCAAATACGTGTCTGGAGTTCTTACAACTATAACTGGAATCAAATTTTGGACATTACAGAAGATAGTTTTTTACATTGTTGCAAAAGTTTAGACAATAGTCAGATTTTATGCAAATATCCCTCGAAATGTGATTGGTGGAGGAAATGCGGGACTGTATTATTCATTTATAAAGTGCAGAGATTGCTGAACAAATAATCAAAATCTCAAAAGCTCTTTAGTTCTCGTGTAAAGAAGATGAGAAAGTTTGGAAGCCGAAATTTGAAAATGAACCTACTTTATTAATTTTTTGTCTTTTAAATCGGCTCTAGTATGGTAGTACATTGTTTTTTACTTTGTGGAGAGCAAATTCAGACATGCGTATCGATCAAAAAGTCCAAGAAAAATGATATTTCTTAAGGATGAAGGAATTGAAAAAACGGCTCAGACTGACGATTCGCCCCTTAATCCTACAAAACTTCAACTTGGGTCAAAAACAGCACGTGACAGCATAAGTAGATGAACATCTGAATCGGAATGCATAAAAAAAACAAAGAATTGTGCCTGAGCCTTTTAGGACAGAGTGTCCCAAATAAGCCAGATTTTATTGGTGAAAGCAGCACAGCATATGATCATTGGATATTTCTCAAGTCCCGCGAAAAGAATTATAATCCATCTAGGCCATCCCAATTTTAATAATTTTTATCAAAGAAAGTACCATTCATTTTTTAGTCACGATGATACATATGCTGCTTTTCACATTAAAATCTGGCTTATTTGGGACACTCTGTCCTAAAAGGCTCAGGCACAATTCTTTGTTTTTTTTATGCATTCCGATTCAGATGTTCATTTACTTATGCTGTCACGTGCTGTTTTTGACAAAGTTGAAGTTTTGTAGGATTAAGGGGCGAATCGTCAGTCTGAGCCGTTTTTTCAATTCCTTCATCCTTAAGAAATATCATTTTTCTTGGACTTTTTGATCGATACGCATGTCTGAATTTGCTCTCCACAAAGTAAAAAACAATGTACTACCATACTAGAGCCGATTTAAAAGACAAAAAATTAATAAAGTAGGTTCATTTTCAAATTTCGGCTTCAAAACTTTCTCATCTTCTTTACACGAGAACTAAAGAGCTTTTGAGATTTTGATCATTTGTTCAGCAATCTCTGCACTTTATAAATGAATAATACAGTCCCGCATTTCCTCCACCAATCACATTTCGAGGGATATTTGCATAAAATCTGACTATTGTCTAAACTTTTGCAACAATGTAAAAAACTATCTTCTGTAATATCCAAAATTTGATTCCAGTTATAGTTATAAGAACTCCAGACACGTATTTGGAACCATATTGTGTACCCGCAGTAGAAATTTGAAAGCATTTCGTTGAATAGTTTTCTTTTTATTCACATATTCGCATTTTGTCTAAACTTTTGAATCGCAGTGTATTGACGCCACGAATATTTCAAGCAGTTTCTGTTCTGAAAAATCTTTTCCATACGCATAGTAAGGAACATACCCGTGATCTTCAGTGCAGTATAAAGCAATACCTGTTGAAATACCAAAGAAGGCAGGAGCCAAGAAACTTACTAGGATGATTGCTTTAATTTTATAACAGTTCTTCATGGACAATGCTGGTTCATGCACGTTGTTGATGTAGTTTGTGAAATAAAATAAAAATTTTACAAATATTCTATGCTGGGTCTGTACTATAACCCATAAAACTAGCACTAATATGTTCCTAACTATGTCATATATGGAAGGATTTGTAATCTCCTCAACATCCAGAAATATCACAAGAAAGCTGTGCGTCAACGAAACATAAAAATAAGCATTGAATACAGCTGTTTTCCATTTAATTTTCCATCTTGAAGAGAAAATATTTTTCAGACTGAAGTGGAATGAAAACACTGTTTGGAGAATCCAAGTTTCTTTCAATGTAAATCGTTTCTCTAGTTTTGATAAGTTTCGTATTGTATGGTTAATGTGAGCGAAGTTTTTTACCAGTATTTTTCCATTTATATTGCTGGCATTTTGCAAATTTTTAGTGCTTCCCAAACTGCTGCTCATACTGATCTGTGAAAAAGTAAGGATTGTAGTTTAAATAAGAACGTAAAGATTCACAATGTTCTGAGTATAATTTCAACTTGTAGATTTAAAATGCCTTACATATTATTGTTTCAAAACTTAATTTAAAAAAATCACAGCTGCATAAATATCACTTGAAGTTGATTTTGAAAAAAAAAAAAAAAAAAAAGAAAAGCAAGTATGTGATCGTAAAGTAGGACATACTCCTATAAGCGGCATACTTTCGCTTGCTTAGGTAACTGGGAGATTAAATTTGTCAGGCATAGAAATTTTTTCACAGCTTTTTATGATGAAAATTTGAATTAAATAACTTGCTGACAGATGATATCCTTGTCACATGCATGGCCAATTTTTGGACTGTGATGAAACATAAAGTCTGAAAAACTTTTCGTGAGGAAAAGTCTTTCTAATAAATATTATTCGTTAAGTGGTTTTTTAGATACAATATCAATTACTAACTCTAAATTGACTGGATGCTTCGAGATTCGAGGTCATTCAAAAATTACGAAAAAAGTGGAATGTAACACATATTTAATTCAATGATTTTCTGAGAAAAGGTAATAGGATAAAATTTAATTCGCATGTTCATTTCAGTTTGACATGCTATGTGCGTTTTCGTGCCGTGCTGTATATCATCAATTTAAATGACGTAGTAAACTTAATTTTAGGAAATAAAATTAGCTCATTGATTTATGCGCTAAAGCTAACAACGTGAAAAGCATACGTTAATTTATTTTCTATCACGAAAGTTTAGGATCAATGTATGGAAGTACCATGACATGCATAGTTTAGATATTGCTAGTTCAGTAATAAAAGTTGAAACGCAAGGTAAAAAACGAGGCGCTGAAAAAGTATTTGTTCCGATAGGAAAATTAACCTTTAGGGAAATATTGATACTTGTTAAATTAGTAACTCTTCAATTGCCAATATATATTTTCATTTTTTTCTTTTGTAAAAAGATTTTGCACGCGCACACACGCACGCATCATGTTTTGTCTTCAAATTCAAGTCTCATTTCTTATGATTAAACAGATTAATTTACAGGGTGAATTTGATGTTATTTTTTTTAATAGAAAATAATGAAAAAAGAGATGGAATTAACTGCTAAAGTGTGGAAAATGAGGCCAACCTAAGGTTTATAGCCTGACATCTTGCTCCTTTAGGATTCATTAAACTCCAATATCTGTGTATTCATGAAACGACTCGTACAAAAAAAAAAAAAAAAAAAATCAATATTTAAAAGTTTAAATTATTTTCTCAGCAGTTTAACAAAACATGATAAATTAATTTTATCAGGAACATATATCCCCAATTTGCCAACTCTGAAAAAACTCCCAAAAGCACTACTAAACTAAGAAAAATTGAAAAAATATTTCTGGACAGTATAAAAACAAATTAAACTATATATGATCTACCAAAAACAGTATTAAAAATTTCATATTTTCTGCAATTGGAACGGAGAAAGATTAGTCTTCCCTTTCAGGGCACTGATAAGTCGTCACTTTTTATTTTTTGCCCACTTCTGTGCACAGTTCGTACACCGATATGCAACAAAGGGTCGTATCCTCCCTCCGATCTCTTGGTCTCAAAATAAGGACACCGGACTCCTAATAATGCCAATCATGGCCTTATTAGGATACAGTCTACTTTCCTAGGGTTGCCTTGGAAACTATGACGGTACACAGCGACATATTTCTTTCTTGAATTCATTCAACTACATTATGTACTTCAGACTAACGATTACGGTTCTATTGCCTTCGATTTCTGCAAGATCCCTTTATCAAACCCGGATCACGAGACGATGGGACCGATTGGAAGGTAAAACCTTTCAAACAAAAAAAGAATTTTTTAAATCGGTCCAGGCGTCTTCGAGTAATCTTATAACATAAAAAAAAAAAAAAAAACCCTGACGAATTGTATAAATTCCTCCTTTGTTGAAGTCGGTTAAAAAGATGTTTAGTAATGAATTAGAAACATAATATCAGTCTTAAATGTAACAGTAATTATATGCATAAGAAATGCCGTAATAAAAGATTGGCATTCTGTGTGAAGTATCGCGAACACCCTGGTATGAGCTGTCGGACCGCCAGGGGTCCGCGGACCACACTTTGAGAAATTCTGGTTTAGCTTAGAGAATAAGGGATGAATTGCAAAAAAAAAAAACATGGGTCAGGATACAACCAAGTAGACCTATTAAGACACTTCACCTAAAAATATGCTTAGAAAAGATTTTTTTCTCGTTCTTTTCAGCGTCGAAAATGTGTACAAGTTCAGGAACGCTAAAAGCGTTTGAATTAAAATGCATTTGAATATGAATGCTGCTCAATTAGAAAGATTTGAATGTTCTAATAAATGACCTTACATATTGTAACACAATTTTTAGATTTTTTCTACTTAAATTCACTTTGACAGTGTATGCATACAGTAACACATTTTTTAATAAGATATAATCATTCAAGTTTTTGATTGAAAATAATATTACTCATTAAAAAGTATAAGATTTATTATGTTCTTGTGTAGATCGATTACTTGTGCATTTGCATGTTCCTTTCACAAATGCTGTAACTTACTAAACTTAATTTACAAGAAGATCATCTGTATTTCAGGCCGGTAATTTCAAGTTTTTTCAGGGGGCAGTGGGGATCAAAGGGTGCAAACAAAATGCAATTTCATCGAAAAACAACAAAAACCACTGCCAATTTTATGAAAATACGTTGATTCCTCAAAGCCAGGGGAGGGGGGGGGGGGGATCCACCGCCCTAATGACGGGAATGCTGTATTTCAAAATAGCACTTATTTCACATACTGCTCAGCTTACAGCATGAGGAGTAAATTGCAAAATTAAAAATCCATAGGTTAAGAAACAGCCAAATGAACTGATTAACAAACTTCTGTTTATATTTATCATTTTGAAAATAGTGAGATGTTGGATCTCCATACTGCTGAGGGCTTTCAATTTTTGTAGAGTTAAAAAGTGCGACATGCATGACCTGAATTCATAATTCATCAAGAATTTATGGTACTCACACCGGTACTTAGAAGCAGCTTTTACTGAGCTTTCAGATATTCTTGAGCCGCAGATGATAATGCTTGCAATGCTACTTCCAGAAACAATGAATATTAATATAGACTCTTGAAACATGATGGAAACTGGTACTTCTGCAGTCGGCAAGTATAAGGCTATGGCCATGAAAAGGCTGCTGAAATATTGCATAAGCATGAGGAAAACAGGAAAGGAATAGCACTGTTCTAACTGATAGCAGCATTGCTTGATTGATTGTTGAATTTTAAATTTCGCTACCAAGTCTTCAGGAGCGAATTTCGCAACGTCAGAATTACATGAGATGCACTTTGCTAAAGCATTGCAGAAATAGGTGTACATTGCTGTGAAGATACACGGAGTTAGGAACACACTGTAGTAAGTGAATGCACATATAAACAGCAGGGAATCTTCCAAATATCTGTTCAGTTTTAGAGCAAATCCCGAAGTCCAGAATTCTATGTAATTTTTTGGTCTACATTTTAAAAGGGCTAGAACTGTAGTAGCTGCGAAGACAAAAGGAATCACGGCAACTTTCATTAAATTTATTTTCAAATGTTTAGACTCCTCGGATATATCGACGTCAGAGCTGGTAATGAGATCATTGAACGTTTGTAGACATTTCAGTATTTGTTTTTCTTTTAATTGCATTGTATACAAAATTGATATTGAAAATATATTGCAAAACAAATCTGAAAGACTTCCTTTAGAAACTATTGCATACTTGAGTATTATTGACATGTTGTAAAGAAATATTATGTGTAGGTATATATTCAGTGGTGTAATTCTTTTTTTAAAAACTCTGAATGGATAATCGTTTTTGCAGAATTTTATACCATATGCGGATAAAACAATGTTCACAATATATAGCACTGAAACCATCTTCAACTCTAATTTTCTTGTACGTGAGTTTTACTTTGCACTTCTTTCAAATGTAAGAAAATGAGAAAAAAATAAACTTAGAAAATAATTTTTGATTTTTCTTCCCTCTTTTTTTTGAGACATTTTTAAAAGTAAAACTAATGACAACTCTTTCAAGCTTAGAAGCTTACTATGATTCATGTCTTGAAATATATGTCTTGGGTTACGCATTTTTAAAAATTGATACTAATACCATTTTGTGCATCTTTATTTCTCTCTTAAAACTCATTTGGCATCTTCAATTTTTTTATAAATATTACTTTATCAAAATTATTTACTGACAAGTATTATATTTCTTTTTGAAGTTTTCTATGGAACAATTACTCATATTTTTTTAAGTTTGATTTCATATCTGTTTTCATAGGGGAAAACAATCTCGAGATTATAACATCCATTCCAGTAGTTTCATAGAAACTGAAATAGTTCTATTTCACTGCAGTAAGTTAAAATTTAAATGCTATCAGGGATTAATTTTTGTGGAAAAATTCAGTGTTAAGACACCTTAAAAACAAAATATCTTTTCCGTAAGGTAGGATACTACGTTCTGTTCAACTATTAAGGCGAAGTAATTTTTCTTCAAAGAACTGCTTGTTATTTTTCCATTACCGATTGTAGCAGCACTCCACTTTGATATGTTGTTGTCATGTTCATTGAATGAAAAATTTTATAGTATAAAGCTCTTCTCATTTTATTGCAATTCAAGCTTCTCCAATCAATCAATGTTCATATAAGATCGGCCGATATAATTTAGTTGAAATGTTTACCGGTTCTCCCATTGATATCACTTATCGTAAAGTCGATAGCGTATTATGAATACAATAGATTTAACATATAATCTATTTCAATTCAATTTGCGTTTGTTGAACCGATTTGGTGCTGAGGTATCTAACGTCAAAAACATATCGATTCACTGATTTGTTTAATGTTTTTGAGGAAAGAACTGATTGAAAAAGCAAGATGAAAAATGTGATTTGCAAACTCATAAAAATGCATTTCGTGAATTGAATGATTTTTGTTTATTTGTCCATTATATAAAATTGAGTTAAGAGAAACAAATTACAATTTTCTTTCTTACACACAGTAATTTTATGTGTGTTTGGTTGGATTGACAATAAATAGTTTTAATCACGTGTGAATGAAATAAACACAGTTACGTTGTCATTTAGCACAAAAGTAAATCTCCAAGACTGCTTGAGATTAATAAAAGTTTAACTATCAAAACAATTTATTTCCTTCATAGCAGTTTCCCGGTTATCTCAGTTGCTTTAAATGAGTTATCTTGGGGCCATTTGTTGTCAAGTTTACGTAACACAATCAAAAGTTTCTTCAGCGTCATTTCTTGCGATGCGTTCTGACAAGAATAAGAGTATGAGCACTGTTCCTCTTGGTTTTTTGTGTTTGTTTAGAAATAATTTACATCTCTTGTGGCTTTGAAGCTATTCAACTTTCGCTGCGTAAAGACAGGCTCCTTTTTATAAAGCAGAACTCACTTCAGTAGTCAAAACTGTTATTTTTCTTTGAAACTTGTTGTAACCTTTGTGAATCTTGTTACATTCCTTTATTTTATTTAACAGTTTCAGTAACTAAATACTTTTTTTTTTAAATCCACGAACCATCAATCAGGACGTTGTGAAGAATCTTAAGGTTTTAAATTAACGCGTTTTTAAGGAGCTAGGATAGATCTACTGGTTGGTTAAGCCTCAGAGATTTTACGAGAATTTCCAAAATTGGTTGAAACGTTTTCAATTTTTTTACTTTTAGCCTAAGTGCTGTAAATGTTAATCTGGGCGCGTTCAGAGTACGCGCCCGAGCTTCCCGGGAAGCCCGGGTTCTTCCCAAAGCGTTCAGAGCAGCTATTTGGAACGCCCGAACTTCCCAAATGCTGTCCAGAGTACACGCCCGAGCTTCCCGGGCTCAAGCACAAGCAGCCCAGGAAATTTAGCTGGGCAGATAAGTCACGTGTTTGGGCGTTTAGCAAAGGATGATGCTCATTGGCTGAAATTTATTGCTCTTTCGTCTGCTAGGATTTACGAAGAGCGACTAAAACAAAATCTTGAAAACACACACACAATGGTCAAAAATACGAACGCTATTTGCTGTGATGAATCTGAAATGGTACATTTCCTTGAGAATCGGTCATTGCAGGAACAATCCTGTCAGATAAGCGAGATCGATGAAATTCTTTACTTACTGTTAGGCCTATTTCAGCGTAAATTCCTTCATTTAAAATAACATATTTCTCATTAAATTCGATAAGTCATTTCGATCCCACGCTCAACCATGACGGTAGATGAACAATAATTGCCGTCAAGGTTAAGAATGGTATCATTTTGGGCCGAAATATAGGAGCGAATGCAGGATTGTTCCTGCATTGACCGCCGCGTAACTTTCTGCTGTTGTGTCCGCCATTTTGTTTCTTCCCGAAAGGCACAAGTGCTGTCCAGACCACAACTTCCCGGGCTCGGCCCGGGAAGCTATTTATGACGTCACGGCTTAAACGCCCGGGCGGCCCGGGCGAATACTCTGAACGCAGCCTCTATTTCC
The DNA here is from genome assembly GCA_038373865.1 of Uloborus plumipes. Taxonomy (NCBI): domain Eukaryota; kingdom Metazoa; phylum Arthropoda; class Arachnida; order Araneae; family Uloboridae; genus Uloborus; species Uloborus plumipes. Next base: position 37,846 of record JAXGGA010003321.1, on the reverse strand, counting down.
CAGATTGACTGTATTCAATTTGCAGTTTCAAAATAGCATTATTATTTTACTTGTTGTTCAACTTAAGCACGTTTTTGCATTATAACAGAGCCTGCATAAAAAAAAAGACATTTTTATAAAATAGTACAATCTCAGAAAATAACTTAAATCGTATAGTATTGTTTCGTATAAAAGATTTTGAAAATGGTTTGCATTTTTAAGCGCAGATGCTAAATGAAACTCATGTTTCCAAAAATTTGTAGTTTGATTTACGGATTGATGCAGTTGTTCCATTTGCTGCTTAAACCATTTTGTGCATTTACTTCTTTCACCTGTTCCCTTGAAATTTGTACAATTTTTCGTAAATTTTCTTGTTTCAATGCAGAGTTAAGTCAAAACCATCAATAGCTTAATACCTTTTTTTCCTACCTTTTCTCTAAAGAGTTATCATATTTACTTGAATATATAAGTTAAGTATCTATAACAATCTACAAATTTTCGCTTTTTCATAGAGAAAAAAAGTTGAAATAACAACTTTTAATTTAACAGGAAGCAGTTACAAAGTATTGCTTTATTTCACCGTATGACAGTGAAATTGGTAAGCATTAACAAGCTTATTGAAAGGTTCACTTATAAGATTTAAATAAACTGAAAAACAGAAAATTTTTTCCTTCAAGTACAATTCACTGTTCGTTTGTTCAAGGAAAAAAAAGCAAGAATCTTTTCCTCAAAAACTTATATTGTTTTACTTTCATGTAATTGTATTTTTTTTTAAATCTCATTGTAGTTTTGAACTTTGAATAAAACATTTTTTTCAAGCCATTCAATATTGATTGCTCTTAATGCATATAAAGAAATCAATCAATCTTTAGATAAAGTAAGACAAGGTAATTTGAAACACTTTTTGTAATTCTTCAGCGTTTATCACCACGCGTAAAAAGCGTGATAACGATACAATAAATTTAAAAAAAAGCTACCGCAAAATGATAATAATTGCGCTTTCTTTCAGGGATGTTCAACCAATGCATTTCAATGTCATTCAGATTATGGATGTTTATTTGGTTTCTATCCCTCAGAAATAGACAGATTTTTTGGACTAATAAGAATTGACTTGTCAGTGGAAGATTTATTGCCTTTTTGGTCATGACTGATTACTTGTATACAGGGTGAGTTCGATCGAATCTGCCATACGAAAAGGGGTGATAGAAGAGCCCAAGTGGAGTATAGAACCACCCATTAGCGGTGTCAATTCGTAACCGTAACCGAGTTATGGTATATTTAAGAAAAATTCGCAAAAAAACAAAATTTTGAGAAAAAGACCAATTTCTGAAGTTCCTGTTGGGTCTACGCACAAAATAAGCACATATTTTGAAAGAGCAGAAAAAATCCTTTAAAATGACATCTTTTTCATCAGGATAGTCGCACTTTATAGCGAGTTAAAAGCTTTCAAACACTGGAAACACTCAAAAATGAAATTTCATCAAACTTTTCAGTCAAAAATTTCAGAAACAACCGTATGAGCTACAACCGGTCAAATGCACCAAAAACTTTCCCATTTCACTAGCTTTCAGATGATACAACAGAAAATCATATTGGGCTTCAAGTTCAGCAGATATTCTGGCTTTTGTTTGAAACAGTATGAAAATCGTCCTTTGTCAGAATATGGAAACCAGCAAAGGGTCAGACTTTTATGTTCTAAATTTTCTATTTCATGTAAGTGTACTGGTTTATTTATTCAAGAAAAGGAAAATTTTATAACTAAATATTAAATTGTAACACTTTATTAAATTAATAATCACAAGAGAAGATAACAACACGTAGAAACAAAGGCAGCATTACTTTAACGCGCTTTTCACAAAGAAAAATTCAAAATTAAATGAGTTACACTAACATCTATGAGTACATTTACATGTAAACAATCCTCAACATTTCCCAGAGCTACTGAAATTATCATCCCCCACACCGGATAGATGCCCTTGGCCTTTTAAGAGCAAAAACTACCGTCGCTCTCAATGAAATTTCATTTCTCACTTTTGCTACTGCTCCATCAAGCCAAATGCGCAAGTCCTGCAAACTGGTTGCATCTGAGCAGTAAACTGCTTGTTTCAAGAATCTCCAAACAAAGAAGTTTGCTGGCGTCAGGTCTGGTGATCTAGGTGCCCAAGGAATAGGACCCAAATGACAGGATGAATGGACTCTATGAAATTAAATTTCATAGAGAGCGACGGTAGTTCTCGCTCTTAAAAGGCCAAGGGCATCTATCCGGTGTGGGGGATGATAATTCCAGTAGCTCTGGGAAATTTTGAGGATTGCTTACATGTAAATGTACTCATAGATGTTAGTGTAACTCATTTAATTTTTTTTTTTTTTTTGTCAAAAGCGCGTTAAAGTAATGCTGCCTTTGTTTCTACGTGTTGTTATCTTCTCTTGTGATTATTAATTTAATAAAGTGTTACAATTTAATATTTAGTTATAAAATTTTCCTTTTCTTGAATAAATAAACCAGTACACTTACATGAAATAGAAAATTTAGAACATAAAAGTCTGACCCTTTGCTGGTTTCCATATTCTGACAAAGGACGATTTTCATACTGTTTCAAACAAAAGCCAGAATATCTGCTGAACTTGAAGCCCAATATGATTTTCTGTTGTATCATCTGAAAGCTAGTGAAATGGGAAAGTTTTTGGTGCATTTGACCGGTTGTAGCTCATACGGTTGTTTCTGAAATTTTTGACTGAAAAGTTTGATGAAATTTCATTTTTGAGTGTTTCCAGTGTTTGAAAGCTTGTAACTCGCTATAAAGTGCGACTATCCTGATAAAAAAGATGTCATTTTAAAGGATTTTTTCTGCTCTTTCAAAATATGTGCTTATTTTGTGCGTAGACCCAACAGGAACTTCAGAAATTGGTCTTTTTCTCAGAATTTTGTTTTTTTTGTGAATTTTTCTTAAATATACCATAACTCGGTTACGGTTACGAATTGACACCGCTAATGGGTGGTTCTATACTCCACTTGGGCTCTTCTATCACCGCTTTTCGTATGGCAGATTCGATCGAACTCACCCTGTATAGTTAGCAACTTTTTTTAATGCAAACTTTTTCAAAAAATAAATATGTTATTTTATGCCCAGGAACAAGATGTTATTATATTTTGAGAGTAGAGGTATTGTACTTTACCTTGGTCAAAGAATTTATTAATTAAAAAAAACTAATTTCTAACAAATTTTGAAATTTTGCCTGACGCTTGGCGTAATACTAAATAGGGGAGAGCGGGGCACAGTTAGATAGTTTTTATTTCTTTTGCTGTAATTTTTTAAACTTAGGTTTAAAAAAATATTTCCAGAACATGATTACAGAACTCTTTGCAATTGATATAATTTTTTAAAATAGTTTTTCTTACTAATATTCTTTTTTGGAAAATTGGTATTTGAAAGGTTCTTGATCTGTCTCACGGTGTTTCACGCAGTGGCGTTGGTTACTAGTTTCAACCAATGACCAGAACATCCTGCAGTTTATGATCAGAATTACCCAATAGATTGAAAACAATAAGCAATTTTTGATCGCTCAACAAGAATGACATCAATAAGCCTGAATAAATGAATAAGCTGACTTGGCTCTGACGTCTTATTAAATAATTAGTAAATGTCACACTGATATTATTTTCTAAATTATCTACTCAATTATCTCTTCAGTTATAATAACAAACCAGGCTGATTTTCTTATAAAATTTATTGTACACTGCATGTATTTTTCATAAACACATTCATGTTGACGCATATAATTCATATTCATGCAGATCGATATAAATATGCATGAGCCCATTTGTCGAAACTTCACCAAAATATGGAACTTTCAACAGAAACAAACAGTTTCAGCATAGTTATGTACACAGTTTTAGCTCATTTAAATGAAGTCTATTTCTTAAATGAGAAATTTTAGATGGATGTTGTCGGGCGAGTAGTCATTGTAATTCTGTCCTGTAACGCTCCTGGGCTAAATTTTCTTAAATACAAATACATGACAGCAATTCCAACCCCAACACCAATGAAGAGCATAGAAATGGACAAAGCTGCAAGCCCACCTGTAGAAAAGAGAAAGAAAGACTCATTATATTTGTATTGTAATATAGCTTAGAGAAAACGCATATTTTCAAAAAAAAAAAAAAAAAAAAAAAAACAATGTATATATATATATATATATATACAGTGAGTCTCGAAATGATAGGTCCACCCTTATTTTTCTAAATTTCGACCGTTAATTAAGAATAAGAATCACTTTTTTTGCTCGTGATTATATATCTGTAATTGTTATAACTATGTTTGATGAAATTTCTTAAAAACAAATCATTTCTTCTTATTTGATGCAAATTTTCATTTTCAGACCGTTTGAAAAAGATAGGTCCGCCTTCAGAAATATTGCCCCAACCACATAAATTTCCAAAAATTTGCATAAGTATCGTTGCCTAGTATAGCTACGGGATTATGCTTACTGCTGTGGAGGTATTTAAACAGATTTGAGCAACACTTTGTAGTCAAACAAAACGGGTTGTCATTGCAGTCTTTCGCTGGTTGAGCAGGGGAAAATTGATGCATTTAAACAGTCTGGAAAATCGAATAGAGAAATAGGTAAGCTTTTAAACAGATCGCAAAGTCTTGCAAACAATTTTTTGCTATTTAGAAATGCTTATAGCAGTAAAAAATCATCTGGCCGCCCATCAAAAGTGACATCCCGACAAGGAAGCACTATCGTAAGAGACCTAAAAACTGGAAATAATGAGCATATCCATTTTGGCCACACAACTAAATCCTTCAGTATCAAAATCTACAGTCCACAGAGTGGTAAAGAAGTTTGGCAGTTTAGTTTACTTGAAGAGAAAAGCGGCTTCGAAATTGACTAAAAAGCACAAAGAAAAGAGTTTGAAATTTACGCAGAAAGTGATGTCCTAGAAACAAGATAGGCATCGTGTGATATTCAGTGATAAAGAGGAATTCAACCTGGATGGTCCAGATGGTTGGCATTATTACTGGCACGACCTGCGTAACGATAGACAGATATTCTCGAAGAGGCAAGCTGATGGTGGTTCCGTTATGGCTTGTGCCCGATTCAGAGGGACAGGAAAAACTGATATAGCATTTGTAGACAATCGTTTGACTGCTACTGGCTATAACAAGCTGTTTGAACAACATTTTATTCCACAATCAGAACCTATTGGGGGCCCATTCTTCTGGTTCCAACCAGACAATGCTCCTCTGAACTCAGCAATTCCACTTTTGAATGATTTCTGGATAATGTTGTACATATTATCGATTATGCACCTTGCAGCCCCGACCTGAATCCAGTAGAAAACATGTGGGGTATACTCGCGGTGAGCGGTGTAAGCAGGCGGAAGGCAGTTACAACAGTACTGCAGACTTAAAAAGGGCTATTTCCTCCGAATGGTCAAAAATCGGAACAAATTATTCGCAAAAACTTGTAGAAACCATGCCAAATAGGATTCTTATTCAGCTTATTCAGAAAAAAAATCAGAAACATTTCTTATTAATTCAACATTTATTTGATGCTTGGTTCAGTGGACTTATCTTTTTGAAACAGCTGTTTCATCTAATTTTAGTTTTCCTCATTATTCCTATTATTTGTAAATTATTTATCAGCTATTTTACATTGAATGAAGTAATGTAGTTTATAAAATAGTACTTTGTACACAATACAACCTTTTTTACCAGCATAACTTTCGTTTTTACTGGTGGACCTATCATTTCGAAACGCACTGTATATCATTTACAAGGAGATTACCCCAACTTTTACAACGAACCGTTTGTTGAATTGATTGTCACAATATTTCTGCTCTAAATGAATAGAAAACTAACATTACTTCAGAACAGGAAAATATAATAATTCAATCAATTTTTCTTATCACTCTATTTCACATTTTTTATTTTACTTCATTTTTTTCTTCTGAAATAATGTTTCGTTTGTAAAATGCTGCTTCTAGCCAGGAATACGGGACTTGTAGCCGTCCCAGTATCAAGGTTCCCCGGGACTCGGGACAATATTTCAAAAAACGGGACTGTCCCTTGAAATCCGGGACGTCTGGCAACCCCTGGTTAGGACCGTGCCCTACATGGACGCATGCAGTTGCAGATCCCCGTAGGCTTAGCTACGAAACAACATAACCTCGTAAGCTACGAAATACCTAACAAACACAAATTCAATCGAAAAGTCAGAGGGGAGGGGGGGGGGTGAAAATTCTCAATTTGTCGTATGGAACTCCTAGTTCTTGCCGAATAATAAAATACGTGAATGCACACTGCACACATTCGTAGATCTTATTAAAAAGAGACATTCGCACATTTAAAAAAATTGCAATTTCGATTAGAGATCCAAATTAGTTGAATCCTCAGATTGTGGAATAAGAAACATTTTGGGCGGTCACAGCGACCTCCCATCGGGGAGCCCTTGTGAAAAGTGATAGACAAAATGCTTGATTATTATGCGATTTGAAAATGAATACAATTGAACGGAAAAACAAACTAAAATCAATAAATGTCCAAAATTGTTAATACAAATTTTTAAGTGCCAAACGGAACAAAAATAAACTCCATACTTCTGTGTCCTCGGTAGTATAGTGGTCAGTATCCCCGCCTGTCACGCGGGAGACCGGGGTTCGATTCCCCGCCGGGGAGGTGATTTTATCATTTTTTACTAACTCCTCAACTTTTGAATTGATGCTTTTTAATTTTGAATTTGGCACAAAAAAACTGAAATTTTACGAACGATAAATATTTTCCTGCGGGGGGTTGGGAATTTTGCTTTGTGTTACTGAATTGTATCATTCTTTTACCTACAATATTTTCAAAGGTACTGATGTAATTCTTAATTTTTAAAAATTATCTTCATTTTCGCTGTTATGGGTATTTTTTTAATTTCAGACATTATTGATTTCTATAATTCTCTTATTATTCTTCCGACAAACATTTAAATGAAATTTTGTGCTAAAAATTATTTTCATTATATCTTTTATCTCTGAAATTCACTTTGGTCGAACTGTTAATGTTCTTTTAACTTTTTCTTTAGAATAATGAAAATTGTTTCAAGGGATGAAATTATGTGTATTTTCCTTTTTACCAGTTCAAAGTTTGGTGCAATAAATTTTGCTTTGCGATGCTGTATTTAAATTCTCCTGTACAGAACAGCCGTCGATAGCTCAGTTGGCAGAGCGGTGGACTGTAGCTGGTTGAAATGCAGAAATCCATAGGTCGCTGGTTCGACTCCGGCTCGACGGAAGTTATTTTTCTTTTAGCTTGCTTAACTTTTTTTTCTACCAGTCAAATTTTTAGTGCGGCGATCGGCAACCCGTCGATCTCGAGCCCATTTTCAGTCGATCGTGGCAACATTTTAGGTTTTACTGTGAGTGTTTGTAGTCAGAATACCATGAATAAATATTATAAATGGAAAAAAGTTAAGTTTATTCAACAAGGCTGCGGGGTCAGAGTCGTATTCGGACTAATTTTTAGGTAAATTAGTCGGAGTCGATGGATTTAAAATTCTTGGAGTTAGAGTCGATTATTTTATTGTTTTTTTTATTTATTTATTTTTTTTTTTGCATATTCTGCAGCCCCGATTAAAATGTCAACATCGAAAGTTGCTTGAAAAACTTAACTTTTTAAGTTTACTGGAATTTTTGTCGTCATTATTTTATTAATTCTAAAACAGTCGATATACTCGTGTCAAAAAAACTTTAATATCAGTTAACAATGCTCACATAACACTGTTTTAGTAATTTAATGTAGCTATTTAATAACTTAAGCATTTTTAAGCGCTTGGTTGCAAGTACGCATTTAAAACAGCAGTTTTAAATGTTTTTTTAAATAAATTAAACTTTAAAAAAACACAGCATTATTTGGACGAGACATCATCACAACCTTATTTAAACGATGCGCACTGTAAAATCCATAGACATTGGAAATGCTCACTCGCCCGCTGCGTGCCTGCTACGCTATACCTGCTCGTATAGCGAGCAGGTGCGCGAGCGTTTCCAATGTCTATGGTAAAATCACACCTCAATAACTTAATTTAGATCGATCTCTTCAACATTTCAAAAACAATAACAATTCTAATGTTGCCAAAACTCGTTTGCAAAATGCCATAAAAATTTTAATTTACGCTGATGAGATTAAATATGAAATCCATTGTTATAATAAAACGTGGTTATGAAACAGTAACAATAGTAATCATAAAGAAAATGGCGAAAGAAAGCTTCTCAAACTTTTAATGAATGCACAAAAAACGGGGTTTTTTTTGTGAAAACGCGCGTTTTCACAGAAAAACGCCGACGTAGATGAACTCAAAAACCAAAACTTTATCCAAAAACAAAATTTTATCACAATCGTTAGAGCCGTTTTCGAGAACCGAAATATATTTATACAAGAATTGCTCGTTTAAAGATATAAGATACAACTCATCCCCCCCATACTGTCTTTCACTTTCTTCAGATAAACCACTTTTAATATTTCAAACATTCATCAATCATTTTTTTTGAATCAGACAATGAAAGTATGTTCCACATGAATTTGAAAAACTTGATGAAATAAAAGCCTTAGCTTCACACCCAAGCGGAGGAGGGGGGGGGGTGCCCCGGGGGACATCCAATATGTATTTAAAAGTTTATGAAAAATCTAATTATTTTTTCTCTGAAATTTCACCCACTATTTTAAGTAATACATAATCTGTAAAACTCAGTAGCGTCACGGGGGGACGGGGGATTACACTTGGTGACACCCAACAGGGGGGTTAAACCCAAAATTCATTCCGAATTTATGAAAAATATAAGTGTTTCCTTTAGGAAAATTCGTTCAAAATTTTAGGTTGCGCATTGTCTAATTATGTCTTTGAAATGGACACAAAGTATCTGAAGACACGGTTGCAAAACTACAACATGATTTTTTTTTTCTTTAGTATTCTTTTTTTTTTTTTTTTTGTAGAGTTCTTTTCAACTATTGGAATTGTGAGATATGTTTATTAAAATGTTTATGTAGGCATCTGTAGCGTAGCTTATTTCTTTTGTTGGAGACGAATTTTTCGAATGCTCCTACATGAGTGCACGCAGCCATTCTTATGAGTGATTAAAATAGAAAGCTGTATAGAGTCCGCACCACATGAAATTTTTTTGGAGATTTTAACACATAATAAATAATGTAGTAATATAGATTCATCTGGTGGCTTTTATACCCTCAGAGGGATATTTAGCTCCAAGCCTCACAGCTGACCTCATGCTCCCCCCTCCCCCTTTTAAGAAAAGAAGTAATATCACCTGTAAAAACCCAACTAAAGCCTAATCAGCATTTCAGAAAAAGAAGAAAAAATGACTTATTCGGAACGCTGACTTTTTTTTTAAAATGTCGACAATTTATTTTTTATCGCAGAGGGGAAAAGATGAGGTGAATTAGTTTGTTAATGTACTTGGGAACTGCTTAGATTTGATGAGAATGGTGGAGATTGGTGATAAATATCGTAAGAAAAGTATAATAGATGCCATCATAAAGAATAATATGTTTATTTAGTTTTCAAGAACAAAAACATAAAATGCGTACAAAAAATAAATTTGCAATCCTGCTTCATCAGTTACTTGCTCTGCCTAGTTGAAAAGTTGTTTCTAAATTTTTTGTATTGCGCGTCAAATAATTTAATAATGAAAAAAAAAAAAAAATTCACGCAGTGCGCATCGAAACTATAAAGAACTGTTGGGGTGAATGGGCTGATAAATTTCACATCGAGGGCTGTTATGTTTTAGGACAATCCTGATGTTCCGTATTGAAAATTGAAACTTTATAATATTTGATGTTTATAATTTTTGATGACAGTTTTCTTGCATGTATGCTTTTCTAATACCGAAGAAGAGGAAGACTACTGCAGAATATTCTTAGGTATCGAATTACTTATCAAAATATTCAGAGTTGGAAGAATCCCTATCGTTTTATTTTGCGAATGCTGTAAAAATAATTAGCCAGTTTTAAATGTTTCTTAATGTTTAATAATAACTTAATCAAGAACGAAAAGCAAATTTGGGTAGAAATGAGTGTAGTGTGTATAAAACTTCATAGATGGCAGCACTAAAGAGAAATCAGTTTCTGCAGGAACGTTTCCACTGTTTCTACCTTCGTAGCGCTCTCGTAGACTACGGCAAGTTTTTGAAAATGTTTTTTGTTATAACTTCACTTTCACAGTTAAGCGCTTTGGGTTTACAGAAATTCATTGCAAAGAAAATATTGAAGTGTGCACCCTTTTAAAGTTGAATAAAAATGAAAGGAAAGTAAATAACATAAAATGCCATGTTTTCGTGATTTTAACTATTTTACTTCAATATTATCAGTGGTATTGAACGAATCTTCTCCTTTATTCTGTGTCTAAACATCTGTTTTTAAACACACACACAGACACCGACACAATATATGCTAATTTAAATCTATTCAAAGAATCATTCCCAACATGAATATTACGTCGTGACTTTTTTTAAGTACCAGGATCGCTCTGTCGCTCGCCAACCTCCAGAAACATGAACAAAGTAGGGTAATTCACCAAAAATCTAACATTTTCCAATCACAAATTCTGTAAAAATAAAAGTGCTTAGAAAAATCTTTGAAAAAAAAAACTGTTCTTACTCTTTGTTAGGAACTTATTGAGAGAAAAATAGAGGGAACTCGCACTTTAAGTGTAATAAACCCCTCAAAACGGTCACATTTTTGACAAGAAGTACTGACAGAGTAACGAAACGATTTTCATCACTTGGTTATCAAAATTTTTTGAATAAAAATAAAGAAACTGCCTGAATCAAAAAGTATTGTCATTGCTTGACAAAACAAAATCTATTTAAAACCTCCATTAACAGACACGAAATAGCAAATCCTTATTGGCAAAAGATGCAAGACAATTAAATACCAACAGAGTTACCAAAGTCACTCTCTGAGACATTAATTTGGTGGGTAGAGCAAAACTAATTGATAGAAAAATCAAAATAAAATTCCAATTTCCAGAAATCAGTACTAATAGAACCCTTACCAGTACATTAACAAGGCTTAGGACAGGACACTTCAGAGGGATGAAGACATAAAGACGGGACAAGGACGTATTGCCTCTGCAAAAATTGCCCAGACACAGAACTAAGCCCCGAGCACCTTTTCAACTGTCCCACTATCTTGGAGAAATTGCAACAAATAAGTGACAATCCGTGGCCAGACTTATACAAAGAAAACTGTCTTCGTATCGCTGATGCTGTACATAGGACCTTCGGTCCTATTCAATTTTTTCTATCTGTGACACGAAACCAACCAACCATTAACGGACACCCCTAAAAGCGGAGGCATTTCTTTGATTCCCAGTCCCTTTATATAGGTTGTTCCATATTGTTTACTCAGAATAACTTACATTCTGTATAATGGCCACAGTTATTTAATAATATATATATGCTTAGGTACAATTTTCTTTAGCTAGCCAAACACTGATTATATTTATACAAAAAAGTTACCTCCTAATTATCTGTGAACTAGTTTTACAGTAACCTTAAAAACTGTGCTTATTTCTCTACTCAAACTTATTTAATTCTAAAAAGCTGTTATCTACATTTTTCTGCATCAGAAATGTACAGTAAATTCACTTACCTATTCGAGTAACGTTAAAATTAAAAATTGTGTAACTGACAGATCGACTTTTAAAAGATTCGTGTGAACAACAACAAATAAATAGCTAAAAATAACAGAATTGTTCGTCTGATTGCATAATACTCAAAGAATCCAAAGAAATAATAAGAATAAACATTTCTGTTTAGTGCAGATTCAAAATTAGTTATTTTTGCCTTTAATAATTGAACTTATTTCTAGGCCAGGATACTGACATGGGACAAACTTTAAATTGATGTATCTTGTTTATTTAATCAGTAAAATGAACTGAAACCATATTATCTTACACTCTTAAATGTGCACAACTCAGTTTTACAAATTAAACTTGTGAAATATTCATGTAAAATTTTAAAATAATTTAAGCACATTTGAGAAACAGGTAGGGACACGCAAAAAGAGTGACTTTTGGGTTATTCAAACAATTTTGTAGGAAAAAATAAATAAAGGATTGTTTTAATTTGAATGTGATAACATCGGAAAAAGTATTTCTGGCAAATAAAAAAAAAAAAAAAACTTTCTAGATAAAATAATTTTTGTGTTATGCTTCGGGGGCATGATACTGTTAGGATTTTGAAGAATCACCCAGTAGCTTCGTAACTAGGCCTCAGGCTTGCCCAGAACTAAAAGTTTTGGGAGGGTGAAAATTCTGATTTGCCGAATGACATTCCAACTTTGCCAAATGATAAAATATGAGCAGGCCTACAATTCACACATCGAATAATATGATTCATTGGTACCATAATAAAATTATAAATAAAATAATTTAAAGAATTTAAGAAATGAAAACAGAATATCAGTTTTGCAATGTTGTACACAAATTTGCCAAATCGTCTGCAAATGTTGCCGAATAAGGGTTTTTGGGAGGTCACAATGACCTCCCATCGGGGCGCCTCTGCTAGGACTCCCATTAGGGGGCAAGCAGGGCCACTAGCTGGGACAAACAGTAGCGAAAATCAAGGCTTTGCTGGTTAAACGGGAACACGCAATACAATACAAAAGTCAATTCTATTGGAACTTATTTTTGCCTTACATTGCAAAACAAGAGTTCTTTGATCCGAACGTACCATGTAATTTAAACACAATTTATAACACTTGCGTCAACTTCCACACCGCTTCTTGCACTTACGTATTACATAAATTAAGAATTGTACGATAAAAACAAAAGATTGCAAATCTACTCGATTTACGAACGATTCGGCTCAACATGAAACACTCAGTAAAAATGGGAAAGAAAACGTCTCAGCCAATAAATATCTCGAACAATGAATATTATTTTGTAAAATATCTCCAGGTTCATGTTCACTGGGATTTTTTTACCCTTTGTTTTCAAAAAGGTGGGAAGATATATAAAATAGACATTACAATACAAAGCGTAAATTCCTGAGATTAGCTTTTTAGCCTGTGTAGCCCTGATATCTAGTAGCGTATTTCTAACAAAAGAATAGTTCTGTTAGAAATATAGTTAGAAATATCTTTATAGCTTATTCTTAAGTAACGCTGTCAATTTTACTTAAAAAATAGCTGTATCTTTACTACAAAAGTTCATGGAATCCCAGCTTCTTACACTGCAAAAAAAAAAAGTTTGTTTTCTTTTTTTTTTTTTGCACGGCGCCCCGATGGGAGGTCATGGAAGGTCATTGTGACCTCCCAAAAATTCTTATTCGGCAACATTTGCAGACGATTTGGCAAATTTGGGCACACCATTGCAAAACTGATATTCTGTTTTTTAGAGTATAATACTTGCAGCAGAGGTTCCAGTTTAAAAAAGTAAAAGCGCAGTAATAAACTATAAAACTAGCTATTTTACAGTTTATTTCTTTTAAACTAGCAATTTTACAGTCTATTACTGTAAAATTAGCAATTTTATCATAAATTTAGGTGTATTATACCGTAAAAACAACAGTATAATACTGGTAGCAGAGGTTCCAGTTTAAAACTGTAAATTACACTGTAATAAACTGAAACTAGCAATTTTACAGTTTACTACCATAAAATTAGCAATTTTACAGTTTATTACTGTAAAATTAGCTGTATTATACTGTAAAAGCAACATCTATTTTTTACAGTGTGGAGGTTTTTTGGTAGACTACAGTTTTACTACTACTGTGTAATAATGATACAGCACTCTCTTAAGTTACATTGTAACAATGCAGCTCTGCTTGTCTAGTAACGCTACCTAAAAGGTATATAAGCTGTGTATCGCTACTGTAATAATTTATGAAAACTCAGTTTCTTCGAAATTTTCCGGCACTACTGCTGATTTTTTTTTTCTTTTTTTTACATAGGGTAGTTAAAATCGTCATTCGAAAGCATGCCAGAGCAGTTTTCTTTTTTTCAAACCTGATAACAAGATAGAATCTTTTTCCATGATGGTCCAAGCACAGTCGCAACAAATATGCACCTTTGAAGTGAAATAAAGGACGTGATTGCAATAGCATCGAATTCTCAGTATTTTTTAAATACCTAGTTCTAGAAACAAACGTTAATTTTTGATTAAAAAAAGAGTTTTTAAAAAAGCAAACTTTGATGTTTAGATAAAATAAGGGGAAAAAGAAACAGCTATTCAGTCTATTACAAGAAGTGAATTATGGAAAACATTAGGAATACAATTATTGCAGCTTTATACACAAGAAGTTGGATCTACGAATGCTCCGAAAATAGCAAAGACGTATAATAACCTTAGTAGACAAGGGAAAACGCAAAAATAGATTAGGTCCTTAACATTTATTTCCTGAATTTTGGAACACATTATCTGTGAATAATTGTTTCGTCAAAAGCAAAGTGTTTGATTGTTCACAAAGTTGATATTTAAGAATCATAAAACATGAAAAATATTATAGTACATGAAAAAAATCAGACATCACCTTATAGTAAATCCAAGTGCATGTTTTATAACGAAATTGATTATAAGGCTGGATCTTATTTTCGTGGAATACGGTATTATTGAAAATTTTGAATGTGGAGATTTTTTTTGGAAAAGCAATTCAAAACAAAAGTTAAAAAGCAATCGCCAACGGTGCTAGTTACCAGATAAATCCCTATAAATATTTTACATGTACGTATTTAGTTTTCGTTTGTATTAGTTGAGTAAAAATGCATCAGTTTATAACTGTAATAGTTCCCCTTCCTATTATTATTGGCTCTCGGAAAAGTGAAAAAATAAATTATTTAGCATACACGCCGTTTGAAAAATTTTAGGAAAACTTTTTCCACCGAGCTGGATTTTCGCATGATTTCTCAAGTTTTCAAGAGGACTTTAGGAATGCCGACACATGTAAAGTTGATTACATTCGTTCCGTGTAACTTGCGTCGGATGTGCAGTTAAAATAATGCAAAAGTACTTCGACTCTCGGAGTTTATTCAAAACAGTCTTTGTTCTCTTCTACAAGAAATCAATCATTTTAGTTTGAAATTATCTCCTAAATTGTCAAACCTTACGGCTTGCACAAGATTTTGTGAATCAGCTCTGTGAATAAGTTTCTATATAATTAAATAAAAATATGTTTTTAAATTTCTTCTGTTTATATATTCAAGCAATATTTTTTGCGAAACCCAAAAAGTCTGATATTGACGGGATAAAAATAGTTGACTTCTATTATTCCTTCTTTTAATTAATTCCAGTAAGAGTATTTTGGTTATGATATTGAACATCCACTAAGAATAAGTTTCAATAGCTTTGAAGTTGCCAAAATTGTTGCAATAGAACTGAAGAAAAGATTTGTTTAAAAAATATGTATGTATGGAAATGAGAAATTGGAAATCAAAATTGATACACGAAGCAATTATTTAAGAATATTGTATTTTACAAAGAGCGAAACGGTACGCATTAAAAATTTCACCTTCATAAATACCCGAACAAATACTCAATTGAAAGAGTTTAATTCATTCAAAAGATCAACAGCTTTTAATTAAATACCTCCAGCAAATCACGAGAAAAGAATAACAAGATATGTTCAAGTCCAGAGGGGAGAATCAATCCGAAAGAAAGCAATATGAAGCCAGTCATTGGAAAGTAAAAACTAAGCAGCTAAAAGAAAAAACTTGAAGGAAGCCCAAATCATTGTGACCCTTTTGAAAATGCAAGGCAAGGGGAATGCTGTCTTCTCTTTTACAACACTTGGAACGCAACGAGCTCAAAGCTAAGGAGACAAAAGTCTTTGAAAGCAAAGTCACCAAAGCCTACTAGTAATTGTGTAGTTGATGAATTGCTGAATAATATCCCAAGATCGCAGTTTTAATGGCATCGTAAATTTCGACACTGCTTTGATGGTTCGCGGCCTTTATGAAGTTCTGCTTGGCTAACTTGCTATTATTGCACGTGCTCAATAGTGTAGTTGCAGAGGTGAAAAACCAGGATGAGATCTTTTTTTCAATGACGAAAAAAACGTACATCTTGGGTTTGTTTATTTAGTTTATGATAATAGTTTGCAAAACAGTACAGACTCGCTGGCAGATGAACTTAGTGTTATTATGAAGGGGAAATAAAATACAGAATTTTGTGTCATTGCTTTCTCAAACATAACGTCGTCATCAATCAACTACGGTAAAGATTGGGCAGTTATTTATGTAATTAAAAGATATCTATCGCGGTAAAGGGGTAAATTTGGTTATTGCAAATTCCATAAATAAATATACTTCAGGACCTCAAAGATTTTCTTTTTTGAGTCAAATAAAAGAAGCTAAGGTTGAAAAAGAAAATTCAAAAATTATCTATGCAGTGTCCACAAATAGTTATTACAAAATTGGTTGATAAAATCTTACAAAACATACAAAAAATAACAAAAAGCAAATGAAAAGAAACAACAACAAATATTAGAGAAAACAGGAATAGAGATTGAATTAAATAGATAATTTGGGCATATTCTTCAAGATGTAGAAGATCATCAAAAAATAATGATCTGAAATACACAGACATTCGAAGAGGAGAAGTTTGACAATGTTGAGGAATAACTTCTAGTCAATATCAACTTGATAAAACTATTTTATTTGAAGCCGAGGGATATTTTATTGTACTAAATAAATCAGTTAATGACTGAACTTTTGTGTTCAAACTAATTCGTACTTTTCAACCTAGCTGAAGGTTTTGCTCTTTCTCCTGCCCTGTCAACAACTTCTTTACCATGTATACGTATGCAGAGAAAACTTAATTTAAATATTTCGTTAGGTATTTAAATAAACAATTTTTCCTTTGGATTTTTTCTTTTTTCAAGCATAACCTTATTTTAGTACATATTAATACATTAAACAGCTTTTTTTTTTCACTGAGGCATTGTTTTAACCCATTTATGCCCAAGTTTTTTTTTTAACAATTTTTTTCAATTTTCATCTGCTTAAAACTCTTACTTGGAATGGTTTACATACATTTTTGGTGTAAAATAGAACGCCATTGCCATATTGATTAAGTTATTTAACATCTTGTTTATGGGACAATAGGCAGATATGTGAGAAAAATACTACCTTACTTGACTTTATTTCTGCAAAGTAACATTACAGAAGGCATCTCTGATCAATTTTGAGCAAATCATTTTGAAATAATTTAATTTTATGAGAAAAAGCTCGAAAAAAAAACACTTACTTTCTGTGGCTATCCATGATGGATCGTTGCTTGACTGATTTGTCTGAAAATAACTGTCAATAAATAAACTCTGATGTCCAACTAGTGACTCTATCTGGATTTCTCAAGAAGGAATATTCCACTTGTGAAAAGCAGCTTTATAAAAATGATATACCCATTACTGGTTTTTGTATGCAACAACTAACAAGCGTCCTGTTTTTAGGCTACTGGGCACAAATGGGTTAAAGCCAGCACACATTATGTTTAGATGAATCATCAAAATAGTCTCCTCCTTTTCACTCAAATGTATAAATCTAACATGTAAAGAAAACTATGCAAAAACGTTACGTGTGTGACATCTTTTATACAGACCCATTATTATTTTTTTGTACCAAATGCATAAAAGTTCAGGTATATGTATCAAGTTTATTTATATTATGAGATATGTTTCTTTCAGTCCTTTAATTTAACTCTGCAGCAGACTGCTTTAAGCGTTACGTGTGGGGCCAAAAAACTGGTCTGAGTATTTTCCATGGTTTAAAACTTATTAAAATATATATATATATATATATATATATATATATATATATATATATATATATATATATATATATATATATATATATATATATACTGCTCGACATTGAAAATGCAACACCAAGAAGGAGTGGTCAGAAATAGATGAAATTTGGTAAGAAGACAGAGACAGCATGGAACAATAAGTGATATTTATTTCAAAATAAATAAGCAAAATTTAGAGCGAGGACGGCGTCGGCTCAGTGAGAAGTAGGACCACCGCGGACAGCGATGCACGAAGAAACACGTCTAGGCATGGAGTCAATAAGCCTGCGGATGGTGTCCTGAGGGATGGCACTCCATTCCCTTTCAACCATTTGCCACAGTTCGTCCTCTGAACGAGGCAGTGACAGGTTCTGCAAACGGCGTCCAATCACGTCCCACACATGTTCGATTGGTGACAAGTCAGGAGAGTATCGTGGCCAGGAAAGCATCTGTACACCTCGTAGTTCATGTTGGCTGATTCGAGCACTGTGAGGCCGGGCGTTATCCTGTTGAAAAATTGCATTTGGCAGACCCTGAAGGTAGGGGATTGCCACCGGCCGCAGTACATTATCTACATATCGTTGGGCCGTCATAGTGCCCCGAATACCAAACTAGAGGTGATACGGAATTGTATGCAATAGCGCCCCAAACCATTATGCCACGTTGTGGCGCTGTGGGGCGTTCCACAGTTACTGCCGGATTCGATCTTTCTCCACGTTGACGCCACACACGTATGCGATGACTATCGCTGGACAAACAGAAGCGGGATTCATCTGAGAACACTACGGTTTGCCATTCTGCCATCCACGTCGCTCTGGTCCGGCACCATTCCAAACGTTGGAGTCTGTGCTGTGAAGTCAATGGCAGTCTTCTTAGCGGGCGCCGTGATTGCAGGCCACGTGCAACCAGTCGACGGGAAATGGTTCTGGTCGACACAGGAACATCTAGGGTACCTTGCCGTGCTGCAGAATAGACGTACAAGTGACTTGCGGGTCCGCCACAGCTTGTCGGTGAATCCGTCGATCCAAGCGGTCTGACGTCACTCTGGCTGCACCTGCACCCCTTAATGTGGCTACATTTCCTCTTTCCAACCATCTCCGACACAGCCAATGCACAGTGCTTGCATCCATGTGGGTATCAGCTGCAATTTGACGTATGGACTAACCTCCCCTTCTCAGTCCGATCACCATACCCCTTGTAAAGTCGTCTATATGCTGGAAGTGTCTTCGTTGAGGACGGCGTGGCATTTCCTCCTATCACACGTATCCTTCGAGACAAAAACCAAATTTCTCCGATAATTAGTCTGGCAGAAAAACCAACATGAACATAGCCCACTTTTCAACTTCATTCTCTTATATCTTACTTCACGTGCGTTGGAGAGCTGCGCATTTCATATCATTTGCATAACTCAGTAACGTGCGTCTGCGGTAAAATTTGCATGAATTTCTGACCACTCCTTCTTGGTGTTGCATTTTCAATGTCGAGCAGTGTATATATAAAACAATGGATGCATGTACGTTATATTTGTATGTATGTATATTTGTTTGTTCCTTATACAAATCCAGTTTTCGTCGGATTTTCAGCAAACTTGGCACAGAGGTTCCTAGATGCACTAGAATTCACATAGGCGGGATTTTGAAATTTAAAAAAAATCCAAAAAGCTCAAAATTCAAATTTTTTATCTCAAAATGGCCATTTTCCTTCAATTTTGAATAGATAGAGTAATAGAAATAAGCCTTTAAGCATATAAATTGATAAAATTTAACACATTTAAAAATGAGTATTTTCCAGCAAAGATTACGATTACCAATGACGTATCAATTTAAGAGGCTCACCTATTCCCTTTTAGTATGAAATAAGTTAAGAACAGTTATAATTCATGTTCTAATTACCTTGGAACATTGGCACGAATATTGTATGATGCAAAAAAATTAGATAAGCACTCGGGCAACGCCGGGTAATAAGCTAGTTCTCTATATGACTCAAATTTATAGTGAAGCATTTGTTTAATTATATTTTATAGTTTTTACAAAAAAAATCAATAATTAAGAACAACATGACTTTTGAATTTATCTCACTAACAATGCATTTTACAGCTGCTGTCTGTATGCTGTCGAATACGGTCAAAATATGATATAAAAATTTTTTATTACCTTAAACTTGATGCTGAAACTGAAAAGTTCTGATAATATTTTGTCTAAAAATTAAATTTGTCTTCACTTTAAGTGAAAAAAATATTTCATTGTGCCAGGACCACTTTTCATATAATTGCCCGTTACATTGTGTGTAACTAAATCTTTAAACAAAATGTGCGTTGTATAATGCAGTAAGTAACCGCTCCTAAAAGCCAGGAGCTGAGGCAGAAACCTGCAATACACCACCAGCTGGTTTATTACATCCATGGACTGCAGTTTCGTGCTTATTATGCACTCATCAGCATTGAATAGGAAATATTCCTATTTCATGCTGACGAGTGCATAATAAGCACGAAACTGCAGTCCATGGATGTAATAAACCAGCTGGTGGTGTATTGCATGAAAATGTGTGTTGATGTTTTGAATTTTAACTCTTCACTGCACGATTTTTTATATTTTAATGAAAAAAATCATTTGTTACCTTTTAAATAGCCCTGAGTTCAGAAAAAATAAAGAAAAAAAATTAATCTTAAAAATGTGCTCCAAAAATGATGTTTTAATTGTTTGTTCTATATATGGCACAAAGCACATAGCATATGCTTTGTATACCGATAAGTGTAATAATCTACAATGTGTTTTGTGCCATAAGTGGTATAAACAAACTTTCCACTAAGTGTATTTAAACATTTTTAGAACAAAGGAAATAATGACTAAGCACACTTCTAACGGAAATGCAGACACTCTTTCTTTAAAAAGCAAGAACTGTAATACCTAGACTAGTGCAACTAACTAGTGCATAAACATCACGCTAAACTGTTATAGCAATGTTCCAGAAGGGGCACAAAGCTCAGTTTAACTGTATTTAAAAATCATAGGAATATATGAGGGTTTATTTGGTTTGTGCCAGATCTGGCACACCGTGCAGTGAAGGGTTAAAGCTATGTGATGTACATCAGACTTGTGATTCATTTGTCGATACTGTAAAATGCTTTCTATGCTTAAGAATAAATGAGTTCAATGTCAACTTTGTTTATGTATCGTAGAAAGCTATTGTTATGAGGAAATTAATTTGCAAGATTTATTCTTAACTATTTATAATTAATTATGGCTTAACTATCATAATAAATTATTTCTCTAATTATTTATTTAAGCCGAGGTCTATTTATGTATAATATATTAATCGTTAAACATTTTCGTGCAATATTTCCCCTACAGAAAGTTTTACCGATGAGGAAATGAAATAACAGGCTTTTACTTTCAATTATTTAATTAATCATCATGAAATTAGATACAAATGTGAATATCTAAAATTTGATATTCATTAACAATTAATAAATAAAGTCTTTGTTACTTTCAGCATGTGGCTGCTTTTCTTACAAATAATGTTTCAACCAAATAAACCCGGTTTGAACAACAAAAAATTGATTTAAACCAAAAATAAACCTATGTGTCTCGGTATTTTTTCAAAACTAAAACGTTTTTTCTCCAACCCTTATCAAACATAGGATGAAGGCATTTAGTCCCTAGATAGCGGTCGTGTCGCTACTTAAGATGCAATCTAGAATTTTATACCAAACTACCTCATAGCCATTTTTTTATGAAAGTGTGAAGGCTGATTTTTGTCGTTTACACTCTAGCGCAAGAGTGAAAAAAAAAGTCCTTAACATACACTATAGTGTCTAGTGTGACATTATGCTCAAAGTGATTAATGAAATAGTGTTCGTATCATGATGTTGGAAGTAGACTTCCCAAAGATTGCATAATTACCGTAAAACAGTTGAAGTTACCTTTTCAAAAAAGCTTCAATCCCATAAAACTTTCACCAGTAGAAAGTCTTCTCTGTTACTAACTTTTGGAGTGAAATTTAAAAACTTTTAAATAAATCGACTAAAAATATTTGCATCGTACAAAATCGTCTGTGAAATTACTATCACACATTCCTATCAAAGAGAATATTCATAATAAAGATTCTAAAGTAAATTGCAATTACTTGCTCATTTTAGTCACTTATGTAACCGAAATTTGTTGTTGATAAGAAGAAAAAACACTTTCACGTTGTTAACCGACTGACCATTTAGTTTGTGATTTGATCAATAATTCATAGTTATGTGCTACAATGTGTATCTTGAACGCATTTCCACTCCTGGTTCCATTGTCTGAGGTGAAATATAATAAATCTAAAACTTATTCTAATCGTCTGAAATAAGCCATTATAATTGAACGATTTTGAAGTATGTAGAGCTAGTTGATGAACAAAGAAAAACACCCACCTACAATAAAATGCTAATTAGTGATCTAAATTTCGAAGAAATACAGTGAAATATTCCCGTTCGATTACATCATAACTCACCCAAACAATTCGAAACAGAAAGTCTGAAGATAAAACTACAAACAACAACAGATGGGGGGAAATGGCTACAGACGTGACCATCGTTCCAAAATTAAACTACAAGTATTTCCGTTCTTTTTGTTGCCGCCGAACCCCTTTGTTCCTTAAAACAGAGACAGATACAGTACTGAATCAAACACCGGAAAAATTGTAAAAGAAACAGAATGAAAAGAAACTACAAACTAGAAGGGAAAAAAATATCGTGTAAAGTATCAAAATGCAAACCCCAACGGCCTTGGCGGTCCAACAAGGCTGACCCTGTTGTTGATTACGGTAACTCCTTTAATTCGAGTTCGCTTTCTTTCTATGTTTTCTCTCGAACCTTTTGTAGGGTTAATTTCTTTTTTTCGTTCGTCTACCTTGTTCAGTGTAGAAATAGGTGTTAACGAAAGTATGTAGCGGTAATTGACAAGTATAAATAAGCGATGGTTCTGGTAATGGCTATCATTACTAAAGCTTGCAGTGCTTGTGTAAATTTAACTCCTGGGATAGCATCTGGATTTCGATTTCAGTTAGCTTCAATATGAAGGCGACTTTGGTATGATTATGGTTTTATTATTAGCTAGTAAGAGATCATGAACTTTTAAGAAACTCGCACATATTAAATTGTTTAAAATGTTTTTTTCTTAAAATCGTTTACCTCTATAATTGTACACCATTAATTCGAGTTCACTTTCTTTCTGTGTTTTCTCCCGAACCTTTTGTAGGGTTAATTTCTTTTTTTCGTTTTTTTACCTTGTTCTATGTTGAAATAGGTGTTAGTGAAAGTATGCAGCTGTGTAATTGTGTGTGTGTGACAAGTATAAATAAGCAATGCTTCTGGTTTTGGCTATCATTGCTAAAGCTTGCAGTGCTTGTGTAAATTTAAGTAACGGGATAGCGTCTGGATTTCGCTTTCAGTTATCTACAATATGAAGGCGACTTTGTTATGATTGTAGTTTTATCATATAGCTCGTAAGAAATCATGAAGTCGTTAAAAACTCGCTCATATTAAGCAATTTAAAATATTTTTTCACAAAAATGTTCACCACTGAATTGTACAGCATTAATTCGAGTTCGCCTTCTTTCTATGTTTTCTCCCGAACCTTTTGTAGGGTTAATTTCTTTTTTTCGTTATTATTATTTGGTTTGAAATAATATTTAAAATATTGACAACCAGAACTTTATTGTTTTATCAAAGCAAAAATAATTGTTTTACTTTCAATAAAATTTTACAATATGAAAATCAATTTTTAAAAATTGCTTGTATTATCAAAGGCTTTGATTTTCACAGTTTTTTTTTTTTTTTTTAACTGGAATAGACTACATATGTTTCAAAATACTTCACGCTAAAAACAAAGTAAATAATGCACCATTTCACTTTGCCCCCACATTCCCTTGCATGTAATGTTATATCAAAATTGCTTAAGTATCATGTCCCAAAAGAGGTTAAGCTGATACGTCTCACTACAGAAACTGAGGTCCTTTAAGGTAACGTTGATCCACATTTTTTCCATTTCTAAGTGATCCACTTATATATTAATACCATTGCTAAATATATTAGAAAGAAGCGATTTTTTTTAAAAACTCCTAAAATATTACGTAGTTATTCAACATTTCAAAATAACAAGCATAAACATCATTTTGAAGGAATAATTAAAACCTGGCTCATAATATACTGACAATGAGCGGAACTGTAAGCCATGTGAGAAATATGTTGCAAAATAAATTATTTTAGCCCTTTATGTCCCAAATTAATTTAACAATGAATTTTTATTTATTTTTTTTTATTTTTTGTTTTTTTTTAATTGAAACTACATCAAACAACATATATACCGAGACAAAAATTTTTGAAAATCTCTGGGGTCTTAGGTCCCCTACGCCTTAGAGCCCTTAAGAAAACGATTTCCGACCGCAGGCAGGCTCGTCATTTGGGGTGGGGGGGGGGGGGTAATTGACCTCCCCTGGCTTTGAGAAATTAATGTATTTACATATAAGTGGGCGTGATTTTTGATATTTTCCGGTGAAATTGTATTGTATTTGGACCCTTTGACCCCCCCCCCCCTGGAAAAACTTGAAACGATGTCCCTGATCGCAGGTACCATCTGCCAGCCTCTCAGCCAAGTACAAGGAGTGATACTTAACTCTTTAGGACCGAGAAGGGAGGAAAATTTTTCTACCGTAAGTCCTGAGTTTTTCCATTGAGCGATTTGGAAAGTGGAATCGTCCAAGTCTTGACCCCCCGTTGATCAGCGCTGCTCGTTTTCTAAACACTAATTACAGTAGGCGTGGTGAAGCTGTCACCTTAACGCTTATGTGCTTCGGGCGAGTGGACACTCCCGAGAGCTCCGCTTTTACAAGCCGTCTCATCAAGTTTGGTTGATTATCCCTCATTTATTTCCCTTATATTGGCCCATAAAAGTGTCCCATCAGCTCTGAGAGGAATAGTTTGAAAAAAAGAAAAAAAAAAAATTCAGAATCTGGAAATATTATTCTTTTAGTTTAGAATGCCATTTATTAATCAGATTTACATGAAAGATAAACGAAGATACTTGTTTACGTAAATTTTTATTTGCTTCGATTACAAATGTAGTAATTTTTCTTTCTCGGGAGGTAGTCACAAAAATTTGGAATAATATGAATGCTCATTTTACTTCCTATCTGTGTCGAGATAATTTACAATGTAAAAAATAAATGCAAAAATTCTTGGACAAATAAAAGTAAAATCATGATCTAAAAAACAATGACTATTTAAAAAAATTGTTTCTTCTTTTAATTATAAACTTTACCATTTATGACTTGGGGGGGGGGGGGGATCAAAGGAAGTTTAGTGAATATTCCGGAGCTATTTGTGTAATTATCCGCAGAAAAACTTATTTATTATTCATGTTGTGTTTTAATTCAATTTTTTTGTGTCACGAAGAGTACAGAATAACAGTGATTTACTGTTTGAAAGCCAACCCTTTCTAACAATTGTTTATTATGTTTTATAATTAAAGTCGCTACTAAGAAATAGAAAATGCTGATTTTGACATATTTTTAACTCCTGTGTTTAAATTACTACTCTTAAGCAGGGGCGGCAAATAAGAGGGGCAAGAGGGGGCGATCGCACCCCCAAATATTTTTCGCAGAATGTTAAAATACGGGTAAATTCAACTTATGTTTTACACAAATCAACGATCAAAAAGGAACTAAAAAAGATTGTCAATTTTCAACAAATATTGATAAAATTCATCCATAAACATATTCTCAAGACTCATAACAGAGGAATCTGCAAAAAATGCTCTGAAACAAGTATAACCGGACAAGAAAGGATTTTCAACTTTCGTTGTTTGTAAAATAGCACAAGACACTGGAAATCGATGGAAAAAAATCTTCTTGCCTGCAAACATTGCAGATTAAAACTTGACTATAAGTTAAAAACTAATTTCGAATCCCAACATTTTTGATAACTAATAACAAAATAATTTTAAAGTTTGGTCATAAAAATTTAAATTGCTTTAATAACTCCAATTTTTCTTAATATTAAATCCAGTTTAAGAAATCTTTCTTTTAACTAATATGTATTTTAGGATGAGTACTGAGGTGCTTCATATTTAACAAACTCGCCCCCTCAAACGAAATGTTGAAATGCCGCCCCTGCTCTTAAGTACATTGTATTTGATGATGCGAAATGCAAATCATTGATCATCACGCGTGCGAAAGCGAATATCAAAATGCAATTCCGTTTTAAATGCTTTAATTAGTACAACCAATCAGTAGATTTATTGACAACCATTTTATTATTTAGTTAAATGACTGAAAAAATGAAAATATTTATAAAACTCATTATTATTATTTTCTGTTTTGTTGTAACTGAGCAAAGGATAAACTCAACTTTTCAAAGGTGTTTCAGCATTGAGCATTCGATAAGGCAAAAGCATAACGTTATCCTTATCTTTTCTATTTCTTAGGGCTAAATTCTTCGATTCTTCTGTTCCTTTATAATAACGAAATGGCAGTTGAAAATTACCGAAAGCAATTCATACTGACTGTATTCTTAGAATAAATATGTAAAATAGAAATAGGATATAGTGCACCTCAGGATTGTTTGTATTCGTCATTGGATGAATCCACCTCAAAATTGTTTGAAAACAAAAAAATGCATGGGTTGTTGCACTATCAAGGATAAGGGAAACAACTTTTTGCATAAAATGTTGTTTGCTTACAATACAAAATAAATTTTAATTTAAAATTTGCGTAACAGCGCCATGTTAAGTTGTGTAATTTGGAAGTGTAAATTTGATTAATAGCCTCCCAGTCCCATAGTACTGTTCTTGAATTTAATAAAAGCAGTTGTAAACTAAAAAAAAATCTATGCTTGAAACCAAGAACGTTTGAAAATTATTTTAAAAACATGTTTTTTTATTTGGTGGTCTGTAAAATTTTATACTGGGGAGAATTTTTGTCAAAATTTAATTTTGCCTTTTCCTACAGATGGAAATTTTTCTGTTACAATTTTTAACACTTATGAATTACGCGGTACCTCCTCCTCTGTCCTTCTGTTTATTAATTGCAGTAGGCATAGTTTTAGTAAGATGCCACCTAAAATCACTGTCCCGTTTCGGGCACTCCCGTATTTTTCGCTATTGCCCTAGTGCTTTTGTCGTGTTTCTTTCATTACTTTATACTTATGTCGGAATGTTGATGCAAGTTTTTTTTTTTTTTTTTCAATAATTACTTTTGTTTTTTGGAGGAAGTAAACTAAAAAAATTCACATTTTCACAATTTGTGTGCAAGTTTAAATTTATCACGCAATAATTTAACGAAGAAAATTGATGATGATTAAACTGTCATTCTTTTTAATTTTTAATTACAAACAGTTTTCTGCTTTACATCTAAGTGGATAAACAGATGAGAATAATTACTGAAAGAATAATGTCAAAATACATTTTTGAAAAATATTTCAAATATTTATGGAGGGGCGCTGCTGCAACCGAAACACGCTTCACTCTTTTACTTTCGAGTATACCGCTGACATGTATAAATGTCACTCCCGCATTTAAAAAAAAAATGCAACTGAAGGGCCAGGGGGGGGGGGAGATGAAAGTGACCGAAAAGCGATTTCGAGAAAAACGAAGAACAAAGTTTGATTTCTCGTAGCTCCTTACGTAGTTTTTCGAGTTTTCATGCACATTTCGGTCGCTTCTCATCTCCCCCCCCCCCTTGTTGTTCAACCAGATGATACTAGTCCTTCATAGCCCCTAGATAGCGCTAATATCAAAATTGACGAAAAAGTGACTTTCATCTTTTTTTCCCCCTGGCCCTTCAAATAAAGAATTAAAGTACATTAAAGGCAGAAACATTTTTCAAAATGAAATAATTAAAATGCATTTTGGACTTGAAATGCTCCAGCGTATAGCTTGTTAAATTAATAAGCTTAAGATGATAAGTAAATATCACAACAACGTTGCTTGACTTTTTCGCTTGAAAATGCAAGATAAAAAAATACAGAAACTTTTTTTAATGTAACATATTATAAAAACCTAAAAGGTGAAATTAAACTTATTATATCTAAATGAAAGTTTTCTTGCTTCGATACAATTTTGCAATCTCATGATTACTGACAGCAATCTTCATATTGAAAAAAATATACATTTTTCTTTTATAAACAATTAATTCTAAATTAGTGCTAAAAGTAAAAGCAAAATATGCAGAAGCACAATTTTAGAATACATTTTTCTGTCGGACAAATGCTTTACGACATGATTTATAAAATACTCTAAAGACTTTAATTTTTACTGAGGAGTGTATATTAATTTTCAAGAGCAAAACGCGAGTTGCGTTGCTAAAGGCAAGAAATATTGTCTTTATTGAGTAATTTCGTGAAGTGAGAAAAGAATTAAAACAAGTTTTGAAGTTTGCTTGCTACATTACAGTAATAAAACTAAAAGCATTCACAGTCATATTTTTTGTTAAAGACGTTTTAATTTGACTCTTGTCATGCAGTCATAACTTTCCGATCTTATTTTTAAGGATTGTTGCATTACAAACATATAGCACATGTTATATACATTTTTATATATTTTACATTGAACCACACCACTCTGTATGAACCACATTGAGAATATTTTAATTTTTGTATGTTTCAATGAGCATTTACACATCTTTAATCATATGTAGCTTATTTTTTTTCAAATATTTATTTAGTCAAGCAGGATCGTCATTTGGGGGGGGGGGGGGGGGGGGGGTCAATTGTCCCTCTCTGACTTTGAGAAATCAATGTATTTGCAAAAAAGTGGGCGCGTTTTTTGCTGTTTTCCGATGAAATTACATTGTGTTTGCCCCCTTTGCCCCCCCCCTGAAAAAAGTTGAAATGACGGACCTGTGGTCAAGAGATATAGTATGGTCCCAAAATGGGAGATTCGGCATTATTGTGGATAATATATACATATCTCTGTCACAATAGTAATGTTTGAATAAAATCGGACTAGAAAACCCTAAAATCAACTTTGTGCAGTTAACACACGAAGTTAATTATTGATACCTCAAGATGTTTTATTACAGTAAGTAAAAATGTTTGTTAATATATATAACTAGTAAATTTTCTTACTTACTAAGCATAGATTTTGTATTAAACGAAATTGTCAAGGACAAATTCCCACTTTTCATTGTCCCACCTTAGGATTGTCATATACCACAAAGAAATTATAGGATCTTTTCATTAACTATATGCCGGGAATAGAGCAAAGGTAGTCGGGGTTCGAGCGAGGGTAAATGACAATGACTCTAACTCTAGCCACATATAAAACGGAACTAAGAAATTTTTGAGCAGCGCAATGTTGTATTTCTCTCCTCAAAGGCAAGTTTTTTTTTCTTTGCATAGTTTGCACGTTGGTTACTTCACAACATGTTTGATAAAATGATACACAATTTACAATACAGTAGCCCCTCGTTATATCGCGCCTCGTTATATCGCTCTTTTCTTTTGTCTCCCAAAATATTTTGTCCAGCCTCACTGAAAAAAAATGAATTTAAAAGACGCAATGTACATTGCACAAGAAGCATGGGCAGTAATGGAGCCATTAACTATTTCAAAATATTGGTCGACCATCACAAATGAAGAGAAAGAAAAGCAATCTGCATATTTATTGGTGTTCTGCAAAATCTCCTCACACATATCTTCCGTAAAGAGAAGCTTGAAGTAGGATTCTGCAGGGGACCCGACAGGAAGATCGTGTATTGGTCCCCCTTTACACTCTTCAGATTTTACTCTGATCAAAGAGTTATCAATTTTATCAGTCCATGTAAGGTTCAAATCTGAAAAACTAGCTTTTTTAATTTCTTCGTCGTATATCCAATTTCTTTGGGAGAAACATTTTCTTTTTCTGCCAAATTTTCATTGTATTCAACATCATGATCTTCGTTGAAACCGATGTCTTCTCCTGAATCTGGGTCAGCAATAAAAGAGCAGTTTGCATTTTGCTCTTTTGGCCAGCCATCATCTTCACTGGATAACTCGCTTTCGGAACCAGATGCAAATAAAATTGCATTAATTTCTTGTTGCGTCAGCTGTCTGCGACGTTTAGACATAACTAATATTTTTGTTTACCAATACAAAATCTAAACTAAAGAATAAAATCAACTATCAAGAGCAAATCTTTAGTGATACATTTGGCTAGGAGATACATAAAACGACTCGCGTGGTTGAAAAAGCAGGAATGAATGTCCAAGCTTCCTGATTTCCCTGTCTTCCCGAAAAGCGGGCATCTTCACTAATTATTATCACCCATCAATCCTTGTAGTTGCGTTGCCACAGGGAATCGTACATCACTGTCAGTTGTCCAAAAAAGGCGAAGGCGCTTCGGTCCAGAAGAAAGACATCTTTGAGGTGGTCTCACACAGCACGTGCACTTACTTCCACGCCCATAGTTAATGAGTTTGTTTTTTTGGATATCATATTCAGCCGACGCAACAAGACGCTTAACTTTAAAATCAACTTTAATTTTTGAGAATTTTTCCACAATTGTTACTGACAAAGAAGTTTGAGCGTAACCAATAACTTTTATTCTTTAGCATAAGAAATTAACTATAAAGCATTTATTAATGACATAGAAAAAAATATCGAGGATAACGGAAGATAAATTTAAGTTTTACGCGCAAGTGAGAAGCAATGAATGAGTAAGGGAAAAAATAGCACTTTTTAAAAATATATATTTTAAACATATAGTGGCATTATTCGAATCTTTTTTTTTTTTTCAACGCGAAAAAAAAATAATAAGTAAATTATAGATCAGGGGTGGCCAACTTTTTTAGGGAGAGTGCCACTAACTGGAGAGAAAAATCTCAGCGTGCCACATTGTATTTTTCCAACAAACTGAAAATTTTTAAAAAGTTAAAAAATAGATTTTAGGTTGGCTGACTATGTAATTCTTATTCAAATGAAACATGTTTTCTCTTAAATCTGAGCATTTGAAATCTAAATGATACTAAAGATAAAACAAGTCCGACCTTAAGAGTTATCGTTAATAAACGCGTTTATAAGTTCTGTCAGTTGGCTTATGTTAAATTAAAAAAAAAAAAAAAAAATCAAACATTCTATTTTAAAAATTAAACAGTCTGTACTTAATGTGGTTGATGAGTCTGTATCTTTTTTACCAAGTCTTTAATTTTCGGATTAGTTCTTGAGAATCCTAAGAAGTTTAAGTGTTTTAAGTGCTATCAATTATAATATTCAACAATATTTAGATTTTTCTGCATTCATAACAAAAAATATTTGTTTAGAAGCGTATTTTGAACCAAATCTACAATAGCATCAGACGGCTAAAGTGTGTAAATGTGAAAACTTTGTTGGTACAAATTTCCAAATTTCTATATAACGTGGATGACTTTCTGTTGAAGTTAGCTTTTATATTTGATTACCAATGGCAAAAGGTCAGTAATTCTGCTTTGGATTTCAGAAGGGTAACAAGTTGTGTCTTGCAGAGAAATAGACAAAGAATTTGAAAATATTAGCATTTTTTTATAATCCTGAACATCATCAAACCTAACACTGAATGCATACCTAAAATACGTGTAAAATTTTCTCCATATATCATTGGAAAATTATTAAATTTGGGTTGATACTTTCAGTATTAAATTTAGTGTTATATAATTTTTTCTCCAATGTAGAGAGAAGAAAGAAACTGAAGTTTCATCATAAAAGAATATAGATGGCCTATACTGGTTTAGGACACTTTTTTTGTATTATCATAAACTTAAATTATTTAAACACCGGGTAATAAGAGATGACATAGCTAAATTCATTTGCTATTCTTCATTCCTAAGCAGCAAGTCCTCATTGCTTTCCTTCCAGACATTTTAACAAACACACTTCCAAAAATTCTAAAATCTTATGATATTTTTCTTTTGGACAGTTATTGCACATTTCAATGAAAGAGGGTAACTTGCCATCCTATCCTCTTTCTCCTAGGAAAAGTTCCCAAAACATTCAGAGCTCTAATTCGTAGTTTGTTAATACAGTAAACTCAACAGGGTCACCAGCAGAGAAAAAGTATCATTCTTTGACAAGGAGTTTGTGATAAATAATTCGATGATATTTTTGAAGTTTTTCCCCAAATTATTTTCAAGTAATGTAACAAAAACAATTTAGAATCTTCATTTGCGCAAACACAGCGAATTTTGTCCAATTTGGTTTCTTAATTTTACTTGCAGAATTAACCTTTTTTAAAAATTTCATCACCCGTAGCTGAAATAATTGCAGATCAAGAATCCATTCTGCAGCATCGAAAGTTTCATTCATGTTACGCACTAATATACTTTACAAAGCATTGTCTGTAGCGTCAGTTTTCGTTGGATGTTCGAAGCTAACACTTTGTACTTTGAAATTTTGTAGTTAAGACAATTTGTAAGCCAGCCTCCTGACACTTAATCGTTGTAATATCATATTTATCAGTTCAAGGTTTTAGTTTTTAACAATATTTTTGAGGACATTTTTCCCTCAATTTTGGAATTTTTTCAAAAAGGCTTCGCGTGCCACTGTTACTGCTCTGCCGTGCCACATTGTGGCACGCATGCCGCGGGTTGGCCACCCCTGTTATAGATTAAAAAAACTGAAAAAATACACTTTTGGAGTTAATCAAACTAACATGCGCTTATATATCAAAATGAAACATATTTTAGCCTTTAGAGTTAATAATAGTATTAAATATACTACTTTTAAATTTGCAAAGAACGTGAACTTTTCAGAGTTACATACCAACAACTGAAACACTAATAATACATCAGCATATGATACAGTTTAGCCTTCAGTTTTTATATTTACATTTGTAAAGAACGTGAATTTTATCTTTTATTTAGAGTTGCATACATACTGACAAACAAACCCACATGTAAAACTAATAAAAGCGTATTTAAAAAAAAATGCTTGAAAATTGCAGATATTAAAAATTTCCTTCGTTAGACGGTTAGTGACGATAGCCATAGAAGGGTATGTTTCCAAAATTTTCAAAACGCCCAAGTTAAAGTTTTATTTTATTTTATTTTTTTCTGGGGGGGGGGGATTTCTTCGAACTAAATTTTAAAGTAATAAAATGAGTATACTTGCACTTGTAGTTGAAATTGATTTTTTCGCTTCACAACAAATCCTGATTGCCCTATTTACTCCTCGATTTGAAAGGCAACAGATTTTATCATTTTTTTGTACTGAGTCGTTACTAAAAATTTGAAACAGTAGGTTTTAAAAACATTTTAATGTGGGATTTGGCAATACTTTTTTACAATGAGCTTTTATTAAGTTTTGTTAATTCTGAGAAATAATAAACGTAATCTAATCATGGAATTGTTGCAACCATATGTAATGTATGAAAATTCGTCATATTAGTGGGGGAGGGGACAGGTTTTAATCTGAATTCTGCATGTACTGCTTTCAGAAATAATATCTGTATCCTTAGCAAGATTTGTTTCAATATCTCAAGAGTATAGAAATATCCCACCTCCCCTCCTCTCAAAAAGCAAGGGCCTCAATATGAGGCTGAGCTTCTCCTACCTTCAGAAGTTAATCGAGCCCTGTATACACAGAAAATCTTAAAATAATTTTCGAACATTTTTTGAACTCGAACACTTGCCCCAAAATTTTTGAACACATTGAAGCACAGTTTTTTTTACGAAGTTTACGGAGCAGTTATTGTTCTGAGAAGTATTTAGTTCAACACAGTGGTTTACGCTTAAAGTTTTTAGTCACGCATTTCAGAACATTTTTTAATCACTCACACTGTCTCCTATTTTTTACAACACTTCTAAGCACATCACTATTTGCGTGTCTTTCTAAATGAAACACTTATGGAATACTTTTCTGTTCATAAATCCGTTGGTTTTTACAATAATTTTTTGCTATCCATTTTATAGCAAATTCGACCTGTTAAAGATCTCAGCAGATGTGCTTAGATGCTTTCGTTGGTCAGATTTGCATAGCGCGCGTTGCTTTTGATATTCTATAACTGGAAAGAAATAAGTAGGTACTTTTAAATACCAAAAATAAAATTAAGAAAATAAAGTTAATGGATGCAAAATAGTGCAAGTAATTCAATACGCATGATTCAAGGTTTGTTTCAACTCTGAAGCATATGTATGCAATTATTTGTGCTTTATTCAAGCTGTTTTGCATTATTTTAAATCAGTATACATTACGCATAAATTTATAAAAAACCAGAATAATGTTTGTTTAAAAAACATGGTATAAAAATTTGTGAAATTAAAAGTGCCGGTAATTCAAACCAAACGCAATTTTATTGCAATGAATTCGTTTTCTCTCTTTTTTTTTGAGGAAACCACACGATCTGCAGTCATTAGCAGCTATCTTTTCATTCAATTGTTGCTATCACTTGCTCCGAGGCCAGCGGAGAGAAGAAAGAGTCATCCGTAGGGGGTCTCACAGCAGGGGTCTTTTGCTACCAACCACCCCTATGTTCTCTTAAGTGGGCCGGATTCGGCCGGCCTCGGCTCTAAGCTACAAAGCCGGTATCGGCCGGAGCCGGCTTTAAAGAGTTAAAAGCTTCAGCATGATTACAGCCATTTCGGACTCATAATACTAACTTAATATAAGTGGGACTTCTGAGTCCCGTCGGGGCATAAAGGGTAAATAAAAGTTGCGAAAACTTTGAAAAATAAAAATGAAATTCCTAAATGTTTAAGAACTTCTCATATTCATTTCACAGCACAACGAGACTTCGATGCAAGACAATTAAATACCAACAGAGTTACCAAAGTCACTCTCTGCGATATTAATTCGGTGGCTAGAGCAAAACTAATCGATAGAAAAATCAAAATAAAATTCCAAATTCCAGAAATCAGTACCAATAGAAACCTCACCAGCACATTAACAAGACTTACGACAGGACACTTCAGAGGGATGAAGATACATGAAGACGGGACAAGGACGTATTGCCTCTGCAAAAATTGCCCAGACACAGAACTAAGCCCCGAGCACCTTTTCAACTGTCCCGCTATCCTGGCGCAATTGCAACAAATAAGTGACAATCCGTGGTCAGACTTATACAAAGAAAACTGTCTTCGTATCGCTGATGCTGTACATAGGACCTTCGGTCCTATTTACATTTTCTATCTGTGACACGAAACCAACCAACCAACCAACCAACGAGACTTCCATAGTTAGTAATATTGCAATCAGCATCAATTAGATGATTCCACTGTCACGTGTAGGAGTTAGGACTAAATTTTCCTTATAGTCTCATATACATACAAGTTAATAAAGGCAAAAGGTTCAAGTTTGTTGACCTATTGAAAGTACTTGACTTATGTAAATTGTTGGGTAATTTTTTTCTCAATTTCTTATTTAATTAGTAGTTTTTAAATTAAGTTTACCTGAAAAGCGTCGGAAGCACTTCTGGACATCCTCTTTTGAGGCATTGATTCTAGCTAATTTTCCTTTGAATACGGTTTTGTAAATTTATTCGTAAACTAATTCATGGGAGAAATTTTTCCTTGAAAAATTCCACTTGGGAAAGGGATTTTGTGTGTATGTGGTGGTGGTGTGTGTGTGTATTTGTATGTTCTCCTTTTTTTTTGGAAAGCTCTACGTTTTCTAGTCTTCACAACATTTAATAGTAACTGATTTTTTTCTCTCTACAGCTTTTTGCAATTTTCTTGGCCATTTTCATCACCGTTTTAGCTGGTGGAAAATCTTGGTATTATCCGTACTATTATCCATATCACTTCAGCAAGTCCTGGCCTTACTATTATTACCATCACTACTATTATCCTCACTATCCTTATTACCACTGGCCCTACCACTAAACCATTCACTGGAACGAGTAATTTTATAGGCAAGTATTTTTGTAAATTAATTTCAAGTAAAAATGTTAAATTTTCAACTGTTTTTACAATGATTAAAATCCTCATGAAAAGAGGCTGGAAAAAAATAAAATTGAAATTCTATCTTGTGCGAGCTAAATTGAATTTTATTTTCTCTAAAATATTTGCTCTGCTTTTCTTGTGAAGTTTTTCAAATAAACTAAGCACTTGTTAAATAAAGGAAATAAATATATGTTTGTAATATTGTATTACAAAAGTATATTTCTTTGAAAATTAATTGAATAAAAGAGATTTTTTCATGTAGCAATGTTTTAAAAATAAAACTTGAAATTATGTTTAGGAAACAAGTGTCTTGAAAATTTTCGTGTCACTAACGAAATAGTGTTCAATTTTCTTCAAAGTATACTAAAAATATTCCAAATTAAGTTATCATAAACCGCTTAGTTCCCTTTGGACCAACTTCAAAAAGACGACAATTTGCGTTGCAGTGCATTCAATTCATAATATAAAGGAAATATTTTATTTTGGAAAAACTTATTAAATTATTAAAAGCTATTTCATGCTTAGTAGAATTTTCTACGTAGTTATAGTAGCTGCATTGTAGCTTTTGTGAACACAGGTCAACACTAGAGAACTTATAGCTCTGGAGACATTAAAAGAATTTCTTTTCTACCCATTTATGCCCAAGTTTTTTTTAACAATTTTTTTCAATTTTTATTTGCTTAAAATTCTTACTTGGAATGGTTTACATACATTTTAGGCTTAAAATAGTTCGCCGTTGCCATATTTATTAAGTTATTTATCTCCTGTTTATGAGATATTTTGCAGATATTTGAGCAAAATACGACCTTATTTGACTTTATTTTTGCAAAGTAACATTACAGAAGGCATCTGTGATCCATTTTAAGTAAATTATTTTAAAATAGTTTAATTTTATGAAAAATAAGTTCGCGAAAAAAAAAATTACTATGTACGGCTATCTATGCTGGATCGTTGCTTGACTGATTTGTCTGAAAATAGCTGTCAATAAATAAAACTCTGATGTCCAAATAGAGGCTCCAACTGGTTTTCTCAAGAAGAAGCACTATTTAACTTATGAGAAACATCTTTAGTAAAAGGATATACCCATTACAGGTCTTTGTATTCAGTAACTAACAAGCGTCCCGGTTTTCAGGACACTGGGCATAAATGGGTTAATTGATAATTTTAGCCTATTGCATTTTACTTGATTTTCAAATCAGAAATAATGACTTTTTAAAGAGGCAAACTCTGCATACTAAAGAATATACGGCTAATTCACACTTTTTTTTTTTTGTTAAAACTTTAGTCAAGGATTATCTTGCTGTTTAAAATTTTGCAATTATTTGTATTTTTGTAATAAATTCGGGAACAGAACTATGTTCCTTTAGAGATAAGTAAATCCAATCTAAATAGCCTCCTGTCTAATTCATACCTATTCCAACAAATTTATACCATATTCAACCTATTTATTATCTGAAAATGTATGGCCTCCATAAAACTTTGATATAGCAATCTAAAGAATTCATTTACCATTTAAATATCTTTAAAACTCCTTCTAACACAATTTTATCATTTACGTGAAAGCACACGACTAATAAATATACAATGTCATCTACAATGTGAAATGTCATTATTAATGTCTGCTTTTAAAAATTATTTTCCTACTTTATGATTTCTGAATTCTATTTTTATCTCCGTTGACAGTGTCATGAGCAGCATATTTAAAAGAATAAAAAAGGAAATTCTCCTCAACTGTATCCCAAACAGCTGTCACCTCGCTTAAATATTCAACTTCAAATTTTCACTGCATTTTACATACTTCTAGGCCTCATACATTTAGATTTATGTTTTAAACCGCAAAGTTCTGAACAATGAGTGGTTTTGAGGAATGCTTAGGTCTTTTATTTAAGTTTTTTTTTTTTTGTCACTTTTTAGCTTGAACACTGAATCGGTATAGAAAAGTTTTAAAATGCCATTCTATTTTTCCCTTATTGAAAAAAAAAAGACATGCAATGACTCATGTCTTTCCACAAACTATTTATGTATTAAAAAAAATTCTTTCGTAATCATTAGGGGTGCACCGATTAATCGGCAGTACCGATTAATCGGCCATAATCGGCCACTTTGCCGATTATAAATAATCGGCAAAAATCGGGCCGATTATTCGGCTGAAAAATATTTTTCAGATATTATTCTTTAAAGTATACTTTCACTAGGAAACTATGATGAAAAATTTTATTAACAG
>JAXGGA010003320.1:0-104744 GCA_038373865.1 Uloborus plumipes | reverse complement strand
AGGTGCTGTGGGGACTTCTGGCCAGCGGTTACAAACGAACAAACACCGTCATCTTTATATATATATAGATTTTTAAAAAATTTTCTAATTCAAAAATCGAAAATCGGGCTTCGAGGTCTGGTGGATAGCCCCTTTGTGCTTCCGTGTAAAAAATTCCAGGTCCCTGCGTGCGATAGATTTGGCTGGAGAGCTCGATCAGACAAATGGACAGACAGGCAGACAGACAGACAGACACATTACACTTGCTTTTATTATTATAGATTAAAGCACATTTTTTTCTGAACGTGATACACTAAGTCTTCGTATGTAAAAGTGCCCGAAACCTATAGGCAGCCTGGCCTAAACAGGACATATGAATGTAGTATTTCTACACTCATCACGTATATATCAAATTAAAGCTGATTTTTTCCTGAACGTCATGCACTAAGGCTACTTATGTAAAAGTGGCCGCAATCTCTAGACAGCCTGGCCTAAACAGATCACTTGAATGTAGTATTTCTACACTCATCGCGTACACTTATCACGTATATATCAAATTAAAGCTGATTTTTTTCTGAAAGTGATGCACTAAGGCTGCCTATGTAAAAGTGGCCGCAACCTGTAGGCAGCCTGGTATAACAGGTTACATAAAATAAGTATTTCTACACTCATCGCGTACTCTCATCACTCATATATCAAATTAAAGCTGATTTTTTCCTGAACGTGATGCACTAAGGCTGCCTATGTAAAAGTGTCCGCAACCTCTACGCAGCCTAGCCTAAACAGGTCACATAAATGTAGTATTTCTACACTCATCGCGTACACTCATCACGTATATGTCAAATTAAAGCTGATTTTTTTCTGAAAGTGATGCACTGAGGCTGCCTATGTAAAAGTGGCCGCAATTTGTAGGCAGCCTGCATAGCAGGTCACATAAATGTCAAATTCTTCATTCATGTAACTTGTTTAGACCCGGCTGCCTACAGGTTGCGGCCACTTTTATATAGGCAGCCTTAGTGCATCACTTTCAGAAAAAAATCAGCTTTCACTTAATATATGCGTGATTAGTGTACGCGATGAGTGTAGAAATACTACATTCATGTGACTTATTTAGGCCAGGCTGGCAAGAGGTTGCGGTCACTTTTACATAGGCAGCCTTAGTGCATCACTTTCAGAAAAAAATCAGCTTTCACTTAATATATGCGTGATTAGTGTACGCGATGAGTGTAGAAATACTACATTCATGTGACTTGTTTAGGAAAGGCTGCCTAGAGGTTGCGGCCTCTTTTCCATAGGCAGCCTTAGTGCATCACGTTCAGGAAACAATCAGCTTAAATTTTATATATACGTGATGAGTGTACACAATGAGTGTAGAAAGACTACATTCATGTGACCTGTTTAGGCCAGGCTGCCTAGAGCTTGCGGCTACTTTTACATAGGCAGCCTTAATGCATTACGTTCAGTAAAAAATCAGCTTTAATTTGATCTATACGTGATGAGTGTACGCGATGAATGTAGAAATATTACATTCATGTGACCTGTTTAGACCAGGCTGTCTATAGGTTGCGGTCACTTTTCCAGTGAAGATTAGTGCATCACTTTCAGAAAAAAATCTGCTTTAATTTGATATACATGTGATGAGTGTAAAAATTTGACATTTATGTGACCTATTATGCAGGCTGCCTACAGGTTGCGGCCACTTTTACGTAGGCAGCCTTAGTGCATCACTTTCAGAAAAAAATCAGCTTTAATTTGATATATACGTGATGAGTGTACGCGATGAGTGTAGAAATACAACATTCATGTGATCTGTTTAGGCCAGGCTGCCTAGAGTTTGCGGCCACTTTTACATAGGCAGCCTTAGTGCATCACGTTCAGGAAAAAATCAGCTTTAATTTGATATATACGTGATGAATGTACGCAATGAGTGTCTACATTCATATGTCCCGTTTAGGCCAGGCTGCCTATAGGTTTCGGGCACTTTTACATACGAAGACTTAGTGCATCACGCTCAGAAAAAAATGTGCTTTTATTTGATATATACGTGATGAGTGTACGCTATGAGTGTAGATAAACTGCGGTGGGATCTTAGACTATTAGTATTTTTTTTTTTTTTTTAAGGCAAGATATTTAAGAGTTTGAAGTATGAGCTGACATTTTCAAACTTTTTCTAAAAAACAAAATTCGTAAGAGTTTTAAGTTTACATTTTTGCGCATCATTTTGTCTTATATATATATATATATATATATAATTTTCCGGTGAGCTAGTTTACGCTCCTTTTTTAATTGCTCTATTTTTCTGTTTCTTATTTTCCCATATTTTAATCACCCACATTTTTACGTTATAGGTTTATACCTATACGCTTATACTTATATATGCAAGATGGAAAATTATTTAAATTTTGCAAAATAAACAAGCGCTTTTATAGCAGCTTAATATTAATAGCAAATTATATATGAAAGTTCAATAAATTAGTCCTTTAAGTGGCGCAAAATGTGTAAATTGGAAAAAACAACAAATGAACAAATTGAAATTTTAAGAAACTTTAGAGAAACATTTGAAAATTTACGAAACAATATAAACATATAAAAAGAGCAAACGAAAAAGATAAGGCAGCACATTACCCATGTTTGTTCTTTTTATATGTTTATATTGTTTCGCAAATTTTCAAATGTTTCTCTAAAGTTTCTTAAAATTTCAATTTGTATTTGTTGTTCTACACAATCTACACATTTTGCGATTAAAGGACTAATTTATTGAACTTCCATATATAATTTGCTATTAATATTAAGCTGCTATAAAAGCGCTTGTTAATTTGCAAAATTTAAATAATTTTCCATCTTGCATGTATATATATAAGTCAAAGCGTATAGGTAATAATATATAAGCGGGGATAATAAGAACCGAAAAATGAAGAACGGAGAATTACGAAACGAAAAAATGCCGAACGGAAAAATGACGAACGGAGCTTCTGCAAAATCACGGAAATATAATTAACGAAACGGAAAAACTCCGGCAACTCAGCTGCCGTTCTCAGCTATTTTTCCGATATTTTCAGGACATTTTTTTAACAGTGTTTAACAGTTTCATCTTTTACCAGAATTCAGTCGTCATTTTTTATTGCAATTTTTGTTCATTTTACATTTGCTCGCGCTTTTGAACCAATCAGAATAGAAAACAGAATAGTCTGCAAACTATCAACTACTGGACAACTATCGCGATGTATACCAATAATTTGTTACTAAAAATAGAAGAGATATGGGGTGAACCCGAAAACGAAATAGAAATCAGATTGCCCGTTCAGAGTAAGGGCAACAAAGCCCGAAAGCCATGCCCGTACGGCGTACGGGCAAAACATGGAAGATATTAATTTTGGATAACTAAACTATAGTTTAAGAGTGTTTCTACCGTCTTGTATGAAAAAATAAATAAAAATAGATTAAAGCTATTTAAATATGAGTGCAGCAGTTTAAAATAAAGAATTGTGGCTTGAACACTAAATGACTGTACAGCTAAGGGGCACAAACTGTCTTAGAACAAAAATAGGCAAATATGACCACGCGCAAATATTTCTATGTCTAGAGTAGACTGCTCTCTTCACTTCGCCATTAAATGCCACTGCTAATGGCTACGAGAAGACAAAAAAAAAAAAATGTTCCCGCAGCTTAGAGTCACTTACAAGCAAGGGAATTAAAAAGACACTGACTGCTCAAAGGGGAAAAAAAGAATGCGACATGGAGAGAGAAAAAGGAATAACGATGATGCGAAGAAACAAATTAGTACCAACATCATGTGGCAAGAAACGTTGAAGGATGTAATTAAAGGGTATAAAGAGTCAACTTGGCGGAAGAAAATGTAAGTCAGAGTTTTGTTTTAGGAAACCTCCTGTCTTTATATAATTTTCGGTG
Source organism: Uloborus plumipes (assembly GCA_038373865.1). Taxonomy (NCBI): domain Eukaryota; kingdom Metazoa; phylum Arthropoda; class Arachnida; order Araneae; family Uloboridae; genus Uloborus; species Uloborus plumipes. The sequence goes on along the minus strand of JAXGGA010003320.1, from coordinate 100,856 downwards.
AAAAGAGAAGCTGTAGCGAACACTGTAAGTCATGTCAGTGCTATTTTTCAATTTTTACTCACTCGCTCAGTCACTCCAGGGTTTCCCGTATCCAAGCGCGGATCTAGAGGGGAGGGGAGTCATGACTTTCCCCCCGCCTTACAAGACCAAATACGAAAAAATTGCCAAACACCTCTATTTTTGCGCAAAAGTTCCCATTTGACCACCCTTTTCGAATATGACCCCTTCCTAACCACAAGCTGGATCTGCCCTTGCCTAAACCTACCACTACACGTGGTTCAACCGGATGGATGGGCCTCTAAAGAGTTCTCTGTTTTTTTGATCCAGACCAGGAACCGAGCAACCCCTTGTCCAGCACCCCCAGAGGCATTGATTTGGAATGAGAACTTGGAGGACTTTGTGACGAGAAACAATTTTAGCATGCCCCAAGTCAGCATTAGCGAACACGGTGAATCTTCGCCCGGTTGGGATCGACTCTCCGGGACCCTCTGGTTTCGAGTCCAATGCCTTACCCACCATGGCCGACCTTTCAAGCTTTCACTCGGAGAAGGGCAAACATGAAGATTTGACGTATCATCAGATCGTCACTTATTGAACCTTGCACCAAAAAGAGGGTGTTCGAAAGAAACTTCTCCTATATATGAAGTCCAGTGCCCTAATGGTCTCTAGCCGCTGAACCAAAACAGCAAAAACTTCACACATAGTTTGAAAGTGTGCACTAAAGATTTTGTGATGATTTCAAAAATCTTTTACGGTTTCATTGAAAGAACTTTGAAACTTTTGAACGGAAACACCAACTTTTTTTCTTGCGCAAATTGATTGGCCATTTGAAAAACCACAAATGGCGTTGAAACGATCGTTGTTAGTCGAATATTACTCGTTGGCAATTCGAGCCCCCGAATGGAGAAACATTCTTTCTACCCTGTTTACTAAAAATATTTTATCGAATTCCATGGTTTACCCCTCATTTTAAAGGGTCGACTCGTTAAGTTACATTTCTTTCAGTAAAAAGTGTTGCAATAGCGATTGAATAATTTGATGCGACGATATAAATGTTTTCTTAAAATTACAAATTTTTTCATTTCGCCAGTTTTCGAAATAAACGATTCAATTGTTCAATGCTTATATCATGCATACTACTGTTTGGGATGTGAGCGAGGTTTCAACCACAGGAATATAATTATGACTTCCCCAAGAACATAATTTTCTATGTTTAGTGTTGATGCTCGTCAAGCTTCTCAGAACATCGGAAATGAAATCCGGAGCTCAGAGCTTAGCGAGAGGAAAAAATGCATACGCAAAAAACAGTCATCTGGCTCTCTGGCTGATGACGCCATTGAGCTTAATGGATGACACAAGGATAAAACGAAACATAGACACAGGGCAGACATTTTTTTTTTTGGAATCTCAGTAAATACCGTTGAAACAAAGTAGCTGAAAAGGAAAGTAGTATCCAGAAGCTTGTATAGCTTATGGGCTTATGCACTTTAAGATAAAATGAAAAACAAAAAGTAGAAAATATGGGGGTGTACTTTGTTAAATCTCGGGTTTTATTTTTTATTTTAAAAATTTGATGTTCTCTCCAATATTTTCTCATTTAAAATATTTTCAATAAAAAATTATGTATGTCATCACATTATACTTGGTAAATAAAATTTAAATATATTTATTTAAAACTAAACGTCATTTAGTTTGAAACGTTTTCATATCCCTACTAATGACTAATCTTAGATGAATTATGCACATAATATTTGATTATTTAGTATTATCCAATGAGAAAAAAAGCCAACTGCCTGTGTATAATTAAAAGAAACGTTCATTTCCTTTCACTCTTTATTTTTTATGAAGCCATAAAAACTTTAAAAACTGATCTGATTGCTCGAACTACAGGTTCTATTTGAATCAAAAATCATGAAAAAGTTTTACTCGTTAAGAATTTGATAGGTGATTTTTCTGATGTAATGCATCGTTTGAATTTGCAAGTTTGGTGAAATGCTTTTTCCCAGAACACTCCATTTGGTTTTTACGAAATAATTCTGTACTATACTGTTGCAAAGACTCACGAAATCCTTCAATCAGGGGAAAGAAATCCTTCATTTAAGGGGGGAGGGCAGTTGTCTTCCCACTGACTTTGAGAAACCAATTTAATTACATATGAGTGGGCGTGGTTTCTGTTGTTTTCCGATGAAATTGCGCTGTGTTTGCACTACGGATGCCCGGATAAGTAAATTGGAGGATTACCGATTATCAATTAATCGGCTTAGCCGATTAATGATAATTTTTATCACTATCAATTTTAACATCCACTCTTTTTTTTTACAATTTATATTTTTGAAATAAGTTATTCTTTTAGTTTTGAGAGGCTATTTATTTGTTTTTTCATTTTTCTAACGTCTTCAACTTAACTTATTGAAAAAAAGGGGGGGGGGGATGAAAAGTAACATTCAACAAGGAAGTAGAAAGCGAACAATAACTGAAGGCATCGGGATGTGTGCCTCGTTAACCCATTAATGCCCGACATTTTTTTTCCAAAGATATTTTGTATACTGGTTACAAACTGTTTAATGGACAGGAAAAATACTAAAAAAAATATTATGTAAAAAATATTTTTTTTTATTTAGGAAAGAAAAATCGTCCCTTAAAAGTTACGATAGACCCCAGAGGGTATATACTTTTTTTACTAAATTTTTTTTCTGCCTACAATATAACATTTAAATAGACATTTTATAAGAAGAAATAAAATCAGCCATTAACATAAACTGGGAGCCTGGGAATAACATTGAAAACTTAGCTTTTTTTCTTGAGATTGTGAACGATGTCATTTTTGATAAAGATCATATTAAAGCTGTTACAGAACACACTTCACAATGGTTATGTGTTGCAATCTGTTAATAACGAATTGCAACAATACCACGGTACTAATTGAACACTATTATTTGGTTGAAATGTTCATTTTGGGGGAATTCTGACCCTTTTTTTTGGACCGTCCCTAAAAAGGGACGCTAGGCATTAATGGGTTAATATATCACCTCTTTTTTAAATGGAACCGTTCGCAGTCTCAGGCGTGGGATTTGAACACAAAAATTCTAACACGTTACTTCGCATTTATAGACCTGCTGGAGAGAAAAATGTGAAATCTTTGAAAAAACAATCATCATCAAAACGATTACGTTGAAACAATGACGACTCTTACTGTTTGACCATTTGCAAAGAAGAAAGTTTAGAGTTTTAATGCTTTGAATTGCTTGATCAGCTTTCGAGACACTGTCCATCATTTTTTTTTTTTTTTTTTGGTTTGATAGTATCGACTTTTGGTAGAATTTTAAGAAGAGTGTCAGCAGCACTGGTACTCAGTTGTTGTGAAGGGAGATGGGACGATATCGGGGGAAGCTTTTCTCATATAGGACCATAAGACAGGCATCCACATGCCCGTTATTTGGGGGGGGGGGTCATTTGCCCCCCCCCCCCCCGCTTCGAGAAATCAATGTACGGAAATTTAAAAAGGCACAGTTTTTGTTGTTTTTCGATTAAAATTGCATTGTGTTTTCACTCTTCCCCCTAGAGAAACTTAAAATGATGGGCCTGAAGACAGAACAAAAAGAATATCCGACGTACAACGTTATACTGTATTTCATATTTCTTTAAAAGCGATGTTTTACATACTTTTGCTATATTGATATTATTCTTCCTATATTTCTGTTGTTGCTCCATTTATTGTGTACTGAATCGTATTCAATGCAATTTGGTCTTTACGCTATTCCTTCTTGTATTCCTTGAATTTTATTTTAAGAATTATTCCGATTAAAGCGAAATCCCTCAATCATTGAATAAAAAGCAAAAAGAGCAGCATATTTTGTGTAGAGAGAATAACAAAAGCATGACACCCAGGGCAGTAACTAGAGTTATGTTTCTGGGAGTATTTTACCAAACTTACTTCTCGTGAAAATTATATCATTAATAAAATTTGATTTAAATCGCCTGATTGATTGATTTTTGTTGAAAAAGGTTATTCAAATGGGGTACTGCCATCATAAGAACACTAAAATCTTAGGATCAGTAAAAGAGGACGTATCTATTAAGTGAAGGAAAAAAAACATGAGTGTACAGCACATCATAACTTCACCTTTGTTTTAAACACTCGATGTATTTTCAATAACTTAAAAAAAAAATAGATGCGTAAACTCATGCACTCGCATTTGAAGTAATACTTGTTAGATTCATATTTTTTCGACACTTGTAAAAGATGTTTAATATAAAATTTACCACTTTTAAACTTAAAGAATTTTGGTGTTTTTAACTGCGCCATTATTCAAAATCTGAAGGGAAACGCCGTATTGTTTCGGAAGAAATAATATTCGTAATAACTATACAGTAGGAATAAATACTGCAGATAAAGCACTAAGTCAGTACAGGGCTTCAATAATAAAATCTTCATTTTTGAAGTGAAATTGGAAAAGTAATAATAATAATGAAGTAGGAATAATAATTTTTTCAGCAAAAGAAAGTATAATGAAGGACATTTTTTGGAATAGTTTTGAAAATTTTCGGAGAGGGTTCACAGCCTAAAAATCCACCCTTTAAATATGGCCCTGATGAAACCACAAAACAATTTAATGTCACTTAACTATGAATGCGAACCTTAAAATGCGCAGCAAGTTAGTTCCTCACCTGTGAAAAAAAAAAAAAAAAACCACTCAGCTAGTTGGCGACAAAATAATCGCTTCAAAGAAAGTTTGATGAAAGTTACCGCTTTATGTTTCAATTGCAGCAGTAGGGGAGTTTCCATGTAGCAATTAGCTTAAAGTTCATAGTATTTGCTTTAAGTTAGTCTCACGCATTTTAGTTAAACCTATTATTGAGGAAATTATGCTAAAGACGAGACGCAAGTATTTACATTTGCATTTCCAAGCTGTATAGCGAAATTTTCCACACTTGGTGAATCGTGGCTTTTATCAAAGGGGATTGGAAGATCAGAAAGATACCAGCCGTAAGTATTTTTCTTTTCTAACATTTAAGTTACTATGAAAACGTGTCTTTAAAAGGTTACTGAAACCTAACATAGACTATTACTTCTTATATTGTATGAGGAGGTGATTTACATTGATGCAGTTTAAGTTTAAAAAAATGCATCAAAGCAAAACTGTTTCAATTGTGGCGATAATGTTTATGTACTTTTAAAATAGTATTTTGACGATAAAATGTCTTTTAATTTCTAGATATCAATCTTTGTAACTGTGTTTTATTTAAAATTTGATTTTTCAATCCCTATTTTGTAAAGATGCTTGTATTTTAACACGTGTTATCCACTGCCAGTGAATTAGTTTTGAAGTATTGTCTAGTCACTTGAATTTTTAAGAATTCGTTGCCTGTTAGGTAGAGTCGTGAATGTGGAATGTACTGGGTAATTCCACGACAAGGTGAAACGGAATATCAAATTTTCAAGATTAATATTTTTAAACAGACAAGGTATCATACATGGGTGAAGAGAAAATATATTTGGAAATATTTGTCTAAAATTTGAAAATTTTAGTTTTTTTAAAAGTTACAAGATGTTAAACAAAGGTCAAAATCTTGACTATTTTAAAACCATATCTGGCGACTCTTAAAGAAACTCTGATTTTTCCCAAAAATGCGTACTTCTAATATTAAGACTTAGGGTGGAAAACTACTTAAATATTCAATGCACAGCAGGTAATGTCGTGAAAATGTGTAAAAATGAAATTTATTTTGATTTGTAAAAGTTATTGTGTCCTTGGGTCACATTAACTGTTGAACGTCCGACACCAAAATGCGCAAATTTGTATACCGAAGTCTATAATTTTAAAGCTACATACATGTATTTTTGTGTACAAAGCAACATTTTCAATCTCATGGATGTAACCTGTTTTAATTTTGTAGCTATTGAATTATTCTCATTAAAATCTGGGTGTCGGGGGTAAAAACCTTTTTTACGTCCAACACCGTTACAACACAGTTTCTAATTACTACTATTAAAATCTGTCCGCGTCTGTCTGTCTGTCTGTCCGTCTGAAGCTTGAACTCCTCAAAAACCGCTGAGCGTAAAGAATCAAACATAATACCATTCGATTTGAAATTTTCTAAGGAAGACAATAAGACCAACAGCGTAATTGTACGACGTTAATTAGCTGAGATATTAATTAGAACGTTAATTAAATTCTTTGCACTTTTAAAATTCCAAGACATTTATTTCTTTCAGTTGCCATTTTAAATTAAAGCGTTAATTAAATTATTGCACTATTTTAAATTCCAAGACTTTTATTTTTTACCGTTGCCATGTTAAATTAAAGCGTTAATTAAATTATTGAACTATTTAAAATTCCAGGACATTTATTTCTTATCGTTGCCATTTTGAATTAAACCGTTAACTAAATTATAGATCTATTTAAAATTCCAACACATTTATTTCTTACCGTTGTCATTTTGAATTAAAACGTTAATTAAATTATTGAGCTATTTAAAATTCCAAGACATTTATTTCTTTCAGTCGTCATTTTAAATTAAAGTGTTAATTAAATTATTGCACTATTTTAAATTCCAAGACTTTTATTTCTTACCGTTGCCATTTTGAATTAAAACGTTAATTAAATTGTTGAACTATTAAAATTCCAAGACTTTTATTTCTTACCGTTTCCATTTTGAATTAAAACGTTATTTAAATTATTGAACTATTTAAAATTCCTAGACATTTATTTTTTTCAGTCGCCATTTTAAATTAAAGCGTTAATTAAATTATTGCACTATTTTAAATTCCAAGACTTTTATTTCTTACCGTTGCCATTTTGAATTAAAACGTTAATTAAATTGTTGAACTATTAAAATTCCAAGACTTTTATTTCTTAGCGTTGCCATTTTGAATTAAAACGTTAGTTAAATTATTGAACTTTTTAAAATTAAAGAGTGTTATTTCTTTCCATTGTCATTTTGAATACGTGTTACAACAAAGTTCTAACAATTGTTTTTATTCTAATTATTAATGACTTATATTTTTTCACTGGTATACCATTTTGAAAATGTGTTTTTAAATAAAATTGCAATTGCTGTTTTTAGAAGGGACTTTTTTGGCTGCGATCCAAATATTAAAAGAACTTTTTCGTTTAGAATTTTGCAATTAATTTTACAGGAAGAAAGCGGTTTGGAAATAATTGTTTTTGGTAAGGAATTTGATTTGTTATTTAGGGAGAGTGCTAAGTATACGCTACTTGACATCGTCTTTTTTTTTTTTTTGAGGAAGCATGTGCAAATAATTCGATTGATTCTTTGATGCAGGAAAACTTTTTAGCGAGCCGCTTTAGCGGGGAGTAATTTGTTGGAACTTTCCTTGGTACTTTAAAAGAGAGCCGCCTTGGCGGCGAATAGTTTATTGAAACTTTCCTCGCTACTATAAAGGCGAGCCACTTTGACGGCGAGTAAACTGTTTAAACTTTCCTCATTACTTTAAAGGCGAGCCGCCTTGGTGGCGAGTAGTTTGTTGAAACTGTCCTCGCTACTTTAAAGGCGAGCAGCCTTGGCGGCGAGTAATTTTCTCAAACTGCCTTCACTACATTACAGCCCGTGCAACGCCGGGCCACGCAGCTAGTACTTCATTAAAATTCTTAAGAGAAAATAATAGTCCTGAATATCATTTGACTTTCTCCTGTTAACCCTATTGACTGTCTATAAATGATGTCTAGACCGGCACTTCAATAAAATTGCCCCCTCCCTCCCCATTTTGTCACAGAGAGTCCCACTTCAAAAGGGGGGTAGGGTTAATTTTCTTTTTTGGGGGGTCTTTTGCTCTTAAGGGGGTATTTGTAATATTTGGGGAGTAGTTACTGTTCAAGGGGGTGGGTTTGGGCACCTCTGACTAATGCTGATTAATGCTTCTGATATTAATGCATGCTTATCTCAAATCTTTTTCAATAATTTTCGGTAGAGGCTGTCAATTAATGATGCCACACTTTTTTCTACTTATTTGACAACCGGCCCCCTTTGTCACGTGTCACATTACATTACGTAAAAATATTAAAATATATTTGAACGGTCGGGGGGAAAACCCACGAAAGTCACATTTGATTCATTTTGAGAAAAACGAAATTTAAACTTTAGGAACTCATAAACTTCCCCAGTATACTTGTTCTAAAATGACAATAATACATGGACTACAGTGTTTTTTCACGAATATTGCATATACTAAACGAAATTACACTTATTTTTCTAACAGGTGGTAGCATCAGTTTAAATTCAACAAAAAGTGGACTACCGTGGTTTTTCCCCCTGACCCTTCATTTTGTTTCGTTCAAAATGTGTGATGTCACACGTTCTGTTAACATCTCCTTCCCCCTTCATGGGCCCCGGTTGGGGGTGCAGTTTGCACTTCGCTGGCAGTTTGTAAAAAAAAAAAAGAGCTTTTTAATGATTTTTTTTTTTTTTTGTGAAATGGTTGTTTTTTTTCATATTTTTTTGAGAAAAAAAATTTCTTTAGCTAAAATATATTTTTTGCGTATTATTTTGTAAAATTTTTTAGCTAATTCTTTTTGAAGGAAAAAAAATATTCTTTTAGTTAGCTCGAATGCAATACCTCCCCCCCCCCTCTTTCGTATGATTCTGCAGAATAGTGTTTGGCAATTTGCCAGAAATATTTTTTCTTGAACTAGAACAGTCTCCTTAGGAAAAAAAAAGCCGTCCTGTCTTCCCTGGTTTAGTTCCACCAATGAGAATAATGATTACTTAGTAGTAGATCAGCGATTTTGCCTAGCCGGGGCAAAATCATGCCATGAAACTGCCACTCTTATCCATCTTCCTTCACATCTAAATGTCGAGATTAACGGACAAGAACACAGAAATAGGGCGAATTTGCCGCTCTTCTCGACCCCTGGCTTGTCCCCCCCCCCCCCCCTCGATCTAGCACTGTGATGGTTATTGAAATGTCTAGTTTTCTTTAACTGTCCTCATGAGCAAAAAACTTTTTCCGAGTTTATAAAAATTTATTTACAAATCTAAAGTTGAGTAAAAATTAGTTTTGAATAAAAAATTTAATGATTAATCTGTACAGCCAGAGTTTCCCAAAGTGCGGTCCGCGGGTTCTCGGGGGTCCGCGAGCTTATGCCAGGGTGTCCGCGGTGTTGTCTTGCTAAAACGTAAAAAACAATATTTTAATTCAAAACAAAAGTTCTTGTTTACGAACAAGCAAGGCGGAGTTAAAAGCTCTCGAACCTTCGATTTTTGCACATTTCCCATCCTAAAATAATGTTTCGTAGGGTATATTATATTATGGTATGGATGGTATATTAGTTTGACATTGTACTTCTAAAATCCAATGCGGAATACAACCTTCTATTCTCCTGACCTAAGCGACGGACTTGATGCTGAATCTTGCACCTAACAAGTGATATTTTGATTAAAGAAACTCTTAGATTCTCTTATTTTTTTAAAAGACTTTGTGGGAAATAGAAATAAGTTAACACGCTGCACATTTATTAATTCTGTGTACATGAAACAAATACAAACGTGCAAACATTTTGGAAAAAAAATTTAAATGTATCAGTTTTTTTTTCTTTATTATTTTTATTTATTTATTTTTCTTACGCGCAGGGGATGGGAGGAGGGGGGGGGGTCCGCGAAATTAGTAAATATTCAGCAGGGGGTCCGTGGAAGTCTGGAATTTGGGAACCACTGCATATAGCTGTTTGAAAATTATAAATTTTCCGTTGAAATTTATTTGAAGATAGAAGAAAAGCAAACTACTTCAGAAACTATGTTTCGTTTCAATAATCGCTCCTATACTTGAGTATTTATTTTAAATTTTCTTGGGTACACAATACATTGTCTATTCCACTCGAGTCCCTTATTAGACAAAGGGATTCAATGTCATTTATATTTAGATTGAAACATTGTAATCTTGCATGAAGGCAAAAATGTCTTGTTGAAAAAAAAATAGAATATCATGTCCATACTCCTATTATGAATAACAAAGTATCGACTTTATTAATATAAATAAGTTCCATAACAATACCCTTTCAGAAAACGTAAGATGTTAAAAAGACCTTTTGTTACATTGTCTTCATATAAAGACACTTTTATTCCTCTAAGCAACAAACGTTAGTTGAAAACAAAATTACCTTTTATATTTTGGAATATCCTGATTGTAAAGTTAGAACTCAACTTTTGCATAAATAGCAACTTAATATCTACAAAACAGGCTACAGTTTTTTTTTTTCTTCTTTTTTATAAGAGAGATAGTACAGAAATTAGTTAATCGTTTAATAAAAAAATTATTAAAACTATTTGATCGAAGCAATAGTTTCGTAAATTAAAACTCACTAAAATTTCATAATATACCGCAAAAAAAAAAAAAAAAAAAAAAAAACTATTTTGTGTTTTTTTCTTTTTACCCTTATTCACATCTATTATTACTTGTTTACTCTATTATTAATATTTTATGATTTCAAGTTTTGCTTATTATAAAACAAATTGTTTGATTCAATAAACATTGATTACATCAATGTTTAGAAAAATTTTATGTTAAATATTATTTAAAAATTAGGGATGCACCGATTAATCGGCAGTATCGATTAATCGGCCCTAATCAGCCACTTTGCCGATTATAATTAATCGGCAAAATTGGGCCGATTAATCGGCTAAAAAATATTTTTCAGATATTATTCTTAAAAGTATACTTTCACTAGGAAACTATGATGAATAATTTTATTAACGGTAATAATAATCCTCACAGTTGATATAAAGAGTTTTTTAAATAAATTCTCCTACTTTGAATAAATATACATAGACAATGATGCAACATGTTTCACGTGGCGATAGTTTTCTCCTTAGCACAGTGCTTTCAGATAACCTCTAATTTTCAAAGAATAAAAGTATGGAATTAAATTGCTACTAATTACTAAAAAAAAGAATTAAAAGTGCTCCTAAAATAGGGTGTTCACCACACACTCCCCCTCCCTCCTTTTTTTATATTTATTTCCAATTAACATAACTAACAATGTGTTAATAATATTATTCACACTAATATGAAAATTGGTTCTAAGAAATTTGATAAAATATTGAAATTATTCTGTGAAAACTAGGAAAATGGAAAAAAAAATCTTCTCCCCGAAATAAATTACTTACTATTTCTAAACTTGGAATTGTATAAGAGATAAAAACAGTGATGGTAAAATTAGTAGTAGAAAAACAATTGTCCTTATCATTAATCGGCTCGGCCGATTAATCGGCCGATTATCAACAACCGATTAATCGGTAATCGGCCAATTTGCTTATCGGTGCATCCCTATTAAAAATATATACTTAATACCACACAGAAGCTTCATAATACACGTTGCTACAAGTTTGAAATTTGAGCGGCCTAATGAGTGGGTAATTTTGTTCTAAAATATTCAGGAAGCTCTATTGGCTTCAGTAAATCTAATGTATTAGTCTAAGAGCTAGCAACGTTTTCCAGTGACAATTTTAAGACGTCTGGCTCTTTAATATATCTTTCTTTATGCTCTTCTAAGCAGCTCGCGGTGTGTCTGAAGGATGAGAGTGGTTGCATTTTTTACTGCACATAACACTTTTGCTGGTAAAAATAGTGATTTTTGAACCAATTTGGGGCAATTAGAAACAAACCTGTCCTAAGTATGTCAAGTAATATATCAAATGGAAAGCTCTATTTCTTGCCTTTACAATGGCGTTTGAATTTTTATTCTACTATAATTAAAAAAGAAGTTGCATGTAAAAACTTTTGGGTTTTTTTCATTTTTTAACAGTTCTGTATTTTGTACAATTTTTGAAGTAGAAATCTAAAATTTAGCAAGATTACTTATCTTGTCATACGCGTCCTTCACACCGATTTTTGTTGAAATCGGAAATGGTGAGGTCAAAAACTTTTTTTTCATGATTGATTTGACGTGGAATTGCACAAAAATGACTTAAAAATCACTATTTTTTCCAGTACAAGTGTGATGCGCAGTAAAAAATGCAACCACTCTCGGCTGTCAGACCCCCTGCATGCTGCTTAGAAGAGCTATACTAAAGAGCCAGACATCTTAAAGTAATTGTTTTTTCGACGTTACAAGCTCTTGGACCATATATATACACCACAAAATTGCAAACATTTCCTCCAAGCAATAACTTACCTCATCGTAACCAACATACTGTTTGATATTTTATCTGGTGACCTCCGTCGCATTTGCGCATGCATTAGGTCTCTACTGATTTCATCAAAATAGAGGTTATAGTTATAAGAGATATAATGAATGTGAGGAGATTTTGCTTTGTTTTGTTTTTCGTTGTATTCGTTTATTTTACGTGTTGATGTGTGTGTGTGGGTTTTTTTTTTTTTTTTTTTTTGTTACTCATTCTCCTTCCTTATCAGTTTCTGGAAAAATAAAATACTATCAGACAAAGCAGAAATGCCATGGTGCATTTTCTTAATCAAGCTGTCACCCTTTTTTGAAATAGAACCGTTCAACGGTGCTAGGAGCTGCTTTTGAGGTCGGACAGTACAACCAACAGTGCTACCAAAACAGAAACGGCACGCAGCTGGGAGTACAGCAAGTCTCCACTGCACCTTCTAGTGAGCTATAAATCCACAATAGTTATCGAAAAAAATATTAGAAAAAAGCAGTGATTTGGAATTACACTCCGTTCACGAAAAACATAGACTGAAAGTAAACAAAAGGGTTGCCAGAAGATTTGCTACTATGCCGCTTTTGAGTTTTTTTTCCAGAATTTAAAAGAAAAAAAAAAGTTAACCAATAGGATTTGGGCTCTCCGTTCAATTGGTACCAATTTGTTCTCGTCCAAGCTAAACTCACGATTAACATCTCCTACTGGCGCAATTCTTTGTTTACTAGTAGTCTATCTTTCTTGTAAAATAAGTATAGTTGGCATGAATGCTACAGAGAACTAGCTTGCAGCTGTCTTAGTAATAATGTTTTTACAGTTCTGGTATATCATTCTGGTGTCAAGAAAAGCTAGTTTCAGTTATTGATTCCACGGAGGGTTCCGGGTTTGGAGGGGCCCCCCTTCCCCCTTCCCCCCGTCTGATGTCCCGTCCAAAGTATCCTTGCAGAGTTCGCCCTCTTTAACTGCGTGGTTCCGAAGGCACTAAGATCGTTTGTTAGCAGTAATCATGGGTGCAGAGGCACTGGAGACTTTATCTCCCCATCAGGAGTGCCCTGATGAAAGGTCACGGGAGGTCACTGTGACCTCCCAATAATTTCCGTATTCGGCACATTTTTCTGACGATTCGGTAATTTGAAGACAATATTGCAACATTGAGATTATTTGTTCTTTTTAGTTTTTAGAATTGTTTTTTAAAAGATGCCTAATGTTTTTTCTCCTAAATGTTATGCATGTACGATATGTGCATTGTGCAATGCGCATGCTTATATTTTATCATTCGGTAAAATTGGAACTTCATTCAGCAAATTGATAATTTTCCCCCTCCCAAAAATTTTAGTTCGGGGCACCCTTACTCCCGCTTTAAGAGTTATGTCTTAATTGTGGAGGTTGTGCTACCGTTTAACGACGCCAATGTCGGACTCCTCCCCATTTGGGGTCCTCACTTTCTGAGAAGCCACACACATCTGCCTTCAATCATAATCACTATTCGAATGAAGCTCTGGTCTGTCAAGTGGTAGAACCAACAACAACACTATGAAAAATGATCAAAATTACTTTGTGTTAAAATGTAGTTAAAGTTAAAAAATTCCTGCTGTTTTTTGATTTTACCCACAACACTGTATCACCAATACTAGTATAGTGACATATTCAGTATTATAAGGGATTAATCCAGCATTTTGATTCAAAGATTAAACTGAAACAAAAAATTTGAATTAAAGTACTTGAACAGTTTTGCTGAACTTAGAGTAACTTATTTGTAAAAAAAAGAATAAAATAAAAATGAAAGTATTTTAAAGATTTATTGAGCTCTAAAGATGTCAATTTTCGTAAACATGGTCTTTGCAGTGCATAATTTTGGGTTACAATATTCCTTAGGTAAATCATGTGTTTGTTATGTTGTTAACACTCCAATTTAAATTTGCCATAAACGGATTATAAAAAAAATAAAAAAATGCTGTTTCAAATAAGCAGTTATCTGCTCCAGTACTTACACAACACCACTTTGCTTGATAGATTTCTTCTTTCCAATCTGTATATGAGTTTTTAAAAAATAGTAACGCACGAACATTTTTTTTCTTTTGCTTGTTCTTTTTTTATTTGAATTAAAAATTGTTTCTAAGCTTGAAGTCTGTTTAATCATAACGTAAAACTTCTCTGCTCTCTTTAACATTTTTAGAAAAGAACTTTGCTTTATGGACAATGAATATGACCTCAAAAAATTTCTCGTATTTCGTGAATGCCGCAGGTTCTTGAAGTGACTAGTGGTGAAGATGAAAATATTTTACCCTAAATTGGTCAGATTAGAAATTATAATTAGAAATTTTCTACTTGAGTTACATTGGAATTGGTTCTCAGTAAAATTTTGCCGTACTATTAAAAAGAAAAAAAAAAACATAATTTTAAGAATGAAAATAGCACTGACCCGTAATATTTTAGCACACACTTTGGTGGATTTTGACTTGCTGCCAAAAACTGTTGCTGACACTTGCAACAGACAAGTTTCAAGTTCCTGTTCGAGTGGTTGTTCCACTATTGTTAAAGCAATTTTTATTTTATCATAAAGTAATGGTGCTAAGTTCTGCAAGGGATTTTTCGCTAACTCCTCTTTTATGTTCTAAAAACACTTTATTTTCTGTTGTTTCAGTATTCTAGTAAATAAGAAATCACGGAAAGTCGGGCTAATAAGAGAATGGGAAAAAACTATTATGCAATATTTTGTGGAACCCTGATTGATTTTTCGCACTCTAAACTTTGTCATGACTAAGCAGCCAGCAGTTATAATTCAGGATTTCTACTTGCCAGTGTTGTAGAAGGAAACTTTTCTTTCCGGAAAGTTTTTATAAAATTAAACGGTCGTTCTCGTTGCGCTTTATTTTATTGATAGGGGGGGGGGGGGGTCCTTCGAAGGTTTTTAATAAACTATATTGAAATGAAAAATAAAGCTAAATACCAAAGAAATTCGACAAGTAGCAAAACATAGCAATCTATGTGGTCATGGGTTAAGACTGGCTTATGCATTTCAAATTCATTTATTATATAGTTTGAAAAGATTTCTTATAAAATATCGGTTTTAGACAAATTTCAGATGTAAACAGAGTCAAATTAGTCTGTTTCAAAAAGAAATCAAGATTTTAAAGTTTTATGTAGTAAAAACTTGAGTAGTATTCCGGAACTGAGTTCCAATTTGTAGAAAAGCATTGGAACGCCATACCTGCGCGTTTCGGACCCCTACTACATCCATGTTACTTACTACCAATGAAGGATCCAGGGGCACGGCTATGAGGGTGCAGCCACCCTTAGATCACAAACAAATTTTCTTCCGCAACAATAACACTTTTAGGATTTTACTAGCGGTACCCGCACGGCTTTGCCCGTGCTATAAAATTAAAAGTCCATTTGTAAAATAATTGATATAGCAGAAAAAATGCTCGATTTTAGTTATAATTCAACTGTAATTCCTTTAAAGTATGATATAAAAATCTGGTATGGACCCCACACTACTTTCTTTTTCGTGCAAATTTCTTAGTAGATGCCTACTTAAGTGCTAAAATAGTGCTTGGAGTGAGCAAGATAACAATTCAAACATTTATATCCTTAGTTTTCCACGAAACAATGCAAAAACATGTTTTACAATGATTAATGTCCTAAATATCGCCGATTTTAAACGTCATTTAGTGGATTTTTCGCAAAATGTCGCCAATAGCGCCTAATCATTGGAAGTGAGTTGTGACGGTGTCTTTGGGTTCCACGCCACTTTGGAAGCACGCTGCCTTCCTCAAGTCCCTGCTTCAGCTCAGAGAACACATGAAAGTCACTTGGTGCTCAATCGGATCTTTATGGTGGGTATTTAAAAAAATTCCCATTGGGGAATGCATGAAATTGCTGGAGGAACTGTTGGGTTATACGAGCGCCATAATGACGGCCATTGACATGCCCCCCCCTCCCACTTGGGGACATGGCAATGCCAGTCACCCCTTCTTGGGGAGACCTCTGCTTGGGATCTGGAAAGGTATTGTGCTTCCAAAGTGGCGTGGAGCCCAAAGACACCGTCACAACTCACTTCCAATCATTGGCGGCAGCAATTTACGAGGAGGCTATTATAAAGCTTGTTCACAAATATAACAAATGCTTCAATCGCCAAGTTGATTAGGTAGAGAATTGTAGAGCATTGTACCTTACTTTTTTTGTATTTAAATCAGTTTATTTTTTATAGCCTATCGGAGGTTGAAAAAAAACAACCCTCGTATAGATCATCTAAATAAACGTCCACAGAAAAACACAAATGTCAAATTTTTGATGGATTTAAATGACACGGCAAACCATGGCAAGGTCCCTGAGGCCTCTACAATTGTGGCATATTACTCAAAGGGAGGGAAAATGTCTAGTTCCTTGTTCTAGAAACCGCTAGCGACGGACCCCAGTCCTTTCGGACCCACATACTCCACACTACTCATCTAGTACTTGCTGGCTTCATGCTCCAAACTTGGAACTCTCCATTTCAGTATCCTGTACCCTATTCACTAGGCTACCCATGGCCGTGCAAATGATGGCTGAGAAGTCAGAGTCAGACCCATCAGCTTCGATTTTTCTACCAGGGGAGGGGACACAGGGTGCAACCTAATGTAAATTTCATCGAAAAACAACAAAACAATGTGCAGTTGTATGCGAGTGGTTTTGTTGCTTTCCGATGAAATTTACATCTCCCATATACGCACACGTCCACTAATTTTTCAAAGCCAGGGGTGGCAATTTGCCCTGATTTCATAAATGACGTCCTTGGCTGAAGTAATTCCATAAATTGGAAACTACTTGGTGGCATATGGCCGAGCTTTTGGTATCTAACTGGAAGATGTACCGCCAAGTTAGGCGATATATCTCCAAGTTGGCGACAAATTTGGCACAAAAAGTGAGATACAAAATCCAGTGTCAGTTTGGCGATATTCGCATTATTTAGCAGAATTCCCAGAAAAATTTAGTTGCAGCTGCAGCCATCTTATTGGCAATAAGTTTTGCCACTGTAATGGTGCTTCTGTAAACACTAGTTTAAAAGCATCATTACATAGGGGGAACTTATCACCAAAAGGATAGTTGCAGCTAAATTTTACTAGATTTATTCAATTTCTCGGTGAAATATTGTACTTTATTGTTAACAGTGTACAAGTAATGAGGGGTACACTCATCCCTCACCTCAAGCATGAAAGCACACCCCGTGAAATACTACGGAGTATCCTTCAAGAGCGTAACTCCCCCCCCCCTAAATAGTATCAAACCCCTACAAAATCAGCTCCCCCTATTTCAATGGCACTATGACCCCCCCTCACTCCCCATGAGGACCCCCTGACAAAGAAACTAAGTTGAAAAGAAAAATCTTACTTTCATGAGAGTGGACGTCTTGAGGGGCAGTGCAGCTGAAGGCATTGCTGTCGATAATAACCAGCAGAGTCACGAGAGCGCAAAAAATAACAAATACAGCAACTGAGGCTCTGGACCCCCGAATTCGCTTCACTTTATAAGGGCTCTTCGTTTTGCGAGGACAATAGGCAGCTACACCACTGATTCCTGCCACCACCAAGTATATGCCGATCAGCATATATCTTGATTTGTGACATTTGCGATTCCGAGATTTCAAGGACAAGAGGATCCCGAGGCACAATTGCAGAAGTCCGAGGATAAGTAAGAAAACGGACACAACAAGGCACGCTTTTTGCCTCCGGCAGTATTTGTTGACTGGGTATGCCATCAAAAAATGATGAGTGGGAGGTTACTCTGGAGAAAGGATGCGGCACATAATCATCTTCTCCGGAAGAGCTCTAGCCCGGTGTCATTGCTTCGTCTGCTTCCTCGAACTGAAGTTCGAATCCACGTTGAGTAGGCGATCCAGATGCGACCAAGGTTTCCCGCACTTGGCGCGCTATCAATGCTTGTGTGATTTTGCTAATTTCTCGTACCCGCCTTGGATCAGAGCTATTGTTTATGTTTTTGACGTGTAGGGCGTGTAAGCAGCGACAGAACTAACATCATTAGGGAAACGGTGCGTTTAATATTTGTTCTTTGGGTTTTAAGGAAAGGCGTAAAATCACAACAAAAGAAAAATTAAGTGACTAAGAGGTGTCTTTATTTCAAGACTTAATTAAAAGATTAAATTTTTTTAAATATCTGGTCCACAAAATAATAATAATAATTAAAAGCAACCTTGTTAATAATTCATACTTTATAACTGTCCTGATTTTCCTGATAAAAATGTTTTGACTTTTATTTTTTTTTTCTCCTGATATTCCTGATTCTCAGGGCCGCACCAAGCCTGATCGGCGCCTAATGCAGTAGCGTTCGATAGTTAACACCAGCATTGATGTTTTATAGACAAATATAATTTAGAAAAAATAAGTTTCGCGTATATATATATATATATATATTTTTTTTTTTTTTTTTTTTTTTTTAAGAAATAAAAAAGCGTGAACAACTTGTGTTTATCAAACTGAAATACATTTATTGAAACATACTTTTTTTAGATTTCAAAAAATGGTTTCTGAAAGAAAAAAAAAATTACATAATATATACAAATAATGTATACAATATAGATTAATTTGAAAGTATGGAACTTAAAACATGTGTGAATGTAAATGAGGTAGCATATATATATATATATATATATATATATATATATATATATATTGTGTGTGTGTGTGTTATATAAACACTTTTTATTTCTTTTGGGAGTTAGAAAATGCGCTAAAATTGGCACATAGACTGGCTCGTTGTTTTAAAGTTGTCCTGGAAGCGAGGTCAAAGGGTGCAAATTTTATTGGTATAAACAACAAAAACCACGCCTGCTGTTAATATATTGATTTCTCAAAGTCCCCCCCCCCCCTCCAACGACGGACCTGGTTTTCGAGAATTGCAGTCAACTCTCAATCATTTCAAACTAATATTCTATCTCAAATAACACTACTTTATTACCGTGCCCCAAATAGACTTCATCATTTTACCGTAAATAAATAATTACAAAATTTAAAAAGTGTGAAGCTGGGTAAGAGTCAATACTAATTATTATTACTGTAAGTTTTTAAAAATCTGCACGTGCGAGAGGACACACACACACACACGACTTTCTTACTGCAAATAACTCAACAAATTGGGGGTAAAAACAAAACGACGTTTTCGACATGAGCTATACGAAACCTAGTGTCAAGTGCTCTAACACCATTGAAAAGGATGCGACTATTCTATTGTGGCCAATCTGGATAGAATAAAAATTCATAAACAGAAACATTTGTAAGCTGAAATGTGAAAGGCTTGACATTGAAAATAAATATTAATGAAGTGATTAAAAATATCGTTAAACATTTAACTATAAAAATATAGGAACCCTGAATTTTTACTACTGCTTATAAAACCAAACTACTACTCGTCAAATAATACTCATAAAAAGTGTTTAGATTCACTTAAATTGCTATCGAGCGTAACGTCCGGTTTTTCGTGTAGCCAAAAATCGGAACATGACAAATGTTTAATTTTGGAATACCCTGTACATTTTTGTGTTTTGGAAAAATAAATATTTTATATATCAAAGTTAAAGTAGCTCTAAATATCTCTCGAATTTGCATTTGATAAATAATTAATCATACTTTTTTGTCAGTCAAAATACGACAACAGGTTATGACACTGATTCTATTTTTGAATTGAAGCATGAAGTGGAGGATATTTCCCTTAAAATCGGAAACTGAAATCTTTCCCGGAAAACCAATAAAATCTGAATTAGTGAAAAAATATGAAATACAAATTTTAATACAAAGTTTAATATGAAATATAAATGCATTGTCCAAAGGTCTTTTTTTTAATTAAAAAACTAGTGTTTGAAGCAAAGAAGAGATAATCGTGTGATTATGGTCAAATTGTTACTTTTTGAAACTGAAAAGTTTACCTAAACTGTTGTCTATAATATGTAAATATTACGCACAAGTATATAACATACAAATATGCTTACAGTATTTTTTTATGTACGATAACATAAGCAGTCAAATCACGACGAACAATTGTTAAAATACTAAAATACATTGCACTTGAGAAAATCCTACGTATAGTATAGATTCAATGGAAGAAAGAAACCTATTAAAGAGCAGAAGATTTGCTTGGACTCTTTTGCTTATAACCAACCTTATAGACATGCTGAAATAGCTTACACGGCGCCTGATTCGGAAGAAAAGTACTGATGTATGCATCAACATCCCATGTTTCCAGTGTAAAAGATTAAGCATTTGAATAGCAATTTTTCCTTTATGTGTAGGCAGGGAGACTGATTGCTTGTCTCATTGACCAATATAATTTCATCGCCAAAGTTCGTTGAAATGAAAAGTTCAATTTTATTTTTTTATTAGATTTTTTTATTTTATTTTTTTCTGTTTGGAGCTTTTTTGGTTTTTTGGTCGGTAGAGCTCGGCGCCTTTTAGACTCTGGCTCCCCCGTGCGCCGCACGGCTTTACACATTGGCACGGCGCGGCCCTGCTGATTCTTTTCCCCCATCAATTTCAAGGCACACAATAAGTTTTCACTTTCTCCTTAAAAAAATGGATCTAAATTATTTTTAAAGGGGATCTTAATATGATCTTTTAAAGGTTCAAATTAGTGATGCATTGATTAATGATTAATCGGCGGTAATTTGTCACTTTGCATATTAACCTGTCGGCCAATTTTAGGCGCTTAATTGGCAGAATTTTTTTTTAAATTGAAATATTTTTATATTAGAACGAGTAACTATGCTAAATGAGTTTTAGCCATTTAATCGGCTGAATATTTTATTTTTTGATATTGAAATTACTTTTGCGAAGAACAAGAAACTATGCTAAATGAATTATTTACACCTAACCAACAGCTTTGAACTTTTAAGTTCATTTGGTTCCAAATTTTCAAATTATCATGTTAGGGATGTGAACAGCGTATTCATATTTTTTATGAAAGAAAAAAAAGAAGGGGATAGAAGAGGTGACTGGGAGAGTTTAAAATGAGCCTTAATTACAAAGGAAAAAGAGGGGAAAATGACCAATATGGAAAGAATGATCTTAGCAAAAGAAGGAGGGTTGACCAGCTGGGAGCACTGTCATTTTCACAAGTTTGTTTTATGTCCATGTTTTCATTACAAGGAAAAAACCACCTTTTCACTTGTCAACAACATCTGATGACATATTTTTCATCGTGATATACGGACATAATATAGAGTCCAATAGGAAAATGTGTATCCAGATATTTCTACACTGCACACTTTAAAAAATATTAAAAGTGTCCTGATTTTTGTCCTGATGTTCTGTAATTTTGCGCCCTGTTTTTTTTTCAAAGCTACTGCTAAGTCTGTAAATATATACAGAGATATAGTTTATATATGAAAAGAACGTGAATCCTAAGAACATTTTTAATTATTGCGTCACTCGGTAAAATTTTGGTGAATCATACTTGACTTTCTGAAATAAATTTGTAATGATAGAAAGTGAGGAATGAATCGCCTTGTAAATGCCTCATTAGATGCAATTACGCTCTCACTGCTTTTAATGTGCCGTCATACTTGAGTTCGAAACTATTTTTCTCTCGTTCCTTTTTCGCATTAACTACATAGTGTCACAGACTCTTTCTAGAAGGCTGCAGACAAATATGTTTATCGTCAAAATAATTATGTTAAAAGAGTTTTTTAATTTTAAAATCTATTACTAGTGTTTAACTACAAGTACAAAAACAAAAAAAGATTTGAGGACATAATAAAGATAGAAAAAGTGGTTTACTTTTAAGCAGAATATTCTTTTTCTGGAAATGTTTAGATGTTAGACTAAAAATTACATGCTCATATTCATCATAAAATACTTTATATAGACAACAAGGGTGCCCAACAAGGGGAATGGACATGGCGCAGACTTCACCGTTTAAAATTTTAGTGATGAGTTTTTAGGGGTATTTTTTATATTCTAGGTTGGGGGTGCACCGTTGCTCTTGAGGGAGGGGGGCTTTGCAGACACTGAAACAGTTTAGCATGATCCGTATGAATTAAGAATGTCAGACAATAACGTAATACATCACTTGGTGTATCAAAAAGTGGATATCATTAGAAAATTTTCATACTCACACTAACGACAAAACGAGAAAACAAAAAAAGCTGAAACAATAAAACTTTAAACTTCAATTACTGTACATTTCAGTGTTTTCACATAAACCCTTCCTCTCCCAAGCCCTTCAATTGACAAACAGGTGATGCTTTTTATCGGCATACAATAATGAAAGCTAAATGTTATGTGTAAGGTAAATCTTGTTGGTTTAAGAAACTAAAGAATTAAAGAAATTTCGAAACCGAAATTTCTCTGATTAGCATAAATTTTGAAACACTTTAAAGTAAAGGGTCATCTCATCTGTAATACAAAACGATATTTTTTCATTTACAATGGCCTTCGTAATCACTATGTTCTAATTAAGAGAAAAAACTAACTGTAACTATTGATAGTTTAATGTTACAGTAATAGGAAGGTTTTATATTATTTATCTATAAAAGTTCCCGATTAAAGAGTTTAGCTTAGTATTAATTTTTCTCATTGTGTGTCGTATATTTAATGTTCACATAAACGTTTTACAATCAAATCAAACTTTTGATCGTTACAAAGTAAATCTTATACAAAGTAAAATGTGTTAATTCAACCAGTGAATAAAATGCTCGGAATATGCAAATGTATATTCCTTATGACACGTAAAGTGAAATATCTCTGAAAAAACAAATATTGATACTGATTAAAAAGTTTTAAAATCTATTGTCAATGACTTATTTTACCCCCATAGGGTGGGGCAATATAGGTCAGGCTTCAGAAGCTGCAATTGGATAAATTATTGAATAGTAATTTGTACTTTTATTCATTGATGAGGCAACAATTAGTATGTAAACATTTTTGGAAAGTAATATTGGAAGGTAACAGACTTCTTTGGTGTTTTCCCGAAAAAACTCGTATCCCCTTTCCAACTTTTAAAATTTGGCCATCAGTGGCCAAATCTCTGGCCTCTCTTAATCAGTTATAATTTTCTTCCAAAGAAAATATTTCATTTTTATTTATTTCTTTATTCATTTAAATTTGTGTGTATGTTTATTTGGGTGTGTTTCTTCAAAGACAGTTTTAATTGATTTATTGTCTCTCTAGACTTTTTCTGTGTGCTTTCTTTCCAAAATTGTCAGGCCTGGTAAATTTCACCAGTTTCATTCTTCCTATGTGTTTTTTAATGTTGTGGTTTTCTTCAGAGCTTCTTTACTGTAGGTTTTTAGCGTAGGTGATAGTGTGCTTATAATAGAAGCTTTTATATGTTTAAGAAGAAAATATGTATTTGACTTGCCTTGTTCTAATTCTAAGAAGCAGTACGACTTGTTGTCAAGATCTTAGATGTTGATTCCACTCTTCCAACTGCGTTGCTTGAAATTAGCTCCACACAATGATTTTTTTAGGATTCGTTTGCCCAAACGTCTTTCTTTGGAGAAAAGAAGATACTTTTGCTAACTCTCAAACAACATTTTCTGAAAAAAGTTCTTCGAACAAAAGCTGTGTTCCTAATTTTGGTTTTTTCAATTTAATTCTTTTGCAATATAAGTTTTTTTTTTAAACATTTATTTATATACTAAAGGGATGTCATTAGGGATGATGTTTTACATTAGTACACACATAAATGAAAACAAAAAGGTATTTAAAAAGCAAAAAATATAATTTGCTGAAGAACATATGTTAAGGTTAACCTAATGTGAAATATGACCCATTTTACCCCATGCATGTTTTTCTACCCGAATAAATTTTTGTATGCTGTTTTTCCTTCAACATTTTAGGAAATTATTCTTGAAAATGTGCTCTAAGTAATAGGTTAAGAAATTAGTATGCACTTCCACTTAATGTTTTTTCAAATAAAAGTTTATAATGAATATATTCAAGCTTCTTCTAAGGAAAACGCTAAATCGCTTATATCTCTTATTTTAAAGTAGAAGTTGCAATTTATTTCGTACACTAAATGATGCCTGGATTCAAAAATACCCAAAACTGGCAGAATATAAAAGTAAATATTTTTTGCATATTTTTTAGAGATTTATTTTTCAAGCCAACCTATTTTGCCCCCATGACTTATTTTACCCCAATTTGACCCTATTAGATTATGCAGTGGAAATCTTGTAAAACGTAATACCCACATTATTGTTGTTTGTACACCGGCAAATCTGTCCGCTTACTTTTATAGATTAAGTTTGGAACTTATATTTTATTACTCTATCATACAAGTACTTGGAGACAATCAGTATACATTTTTATTTGAAATAAAAATTGGTTCCTTTATGCATACCGCATCTTGCTTCAAATAAAATCATCGCCTTTTTTCATCATGACTGAGTTTCTTATGTCCCATTTCTCAGTCATACGTCGGCATTTTAAGGTCAAGCAAAGGTCGTGGGTGTCGGAAGTCGAGTAAAAAGCAAAAATAAAAACAAAAACAAAAAAAAGGAGTTTCCTTTTCGCATTTCTTTTATAACGAGGATTGAAGGAAATATAAACCTCCTTCTCTTTTCTTGAAGCTTCCTTCTACGAGACACACCTTCATTCCACAATCGAAACTTGATCCTCTGATAAAATAAACTGCAAAATCACGTTAGGTGTTTATTAGGCAAGAATTTACAGTTGAAATATATCACGAAGATACCTTTGCTTCACAATAAAATTTTTTGTACTTTAATTTTACAAGCTCGCTTTTAACGACCCATCGGTTATAACGATAATAAGTCGCTGATTTTTTAAAGATATTAATTGAAATTAACTTTAACCTATTCTCTTTTAGAGTCGAAAGTGTAACGGTGTAATGTGTTTTAAAGTCACTTTTTTTCGCAACTCTGGAAATTTCCCTCTTCTGTCAGCAGTCGTAACTAGAATGAATAAACTAAGACCTTACTATACTGCCTATTGTCTGTTTCTAAGATCTACACCAATTTAAAGCTGGAAATTTAATGTTTCAGCAAGCTACGGGTAGCCTGTGAAACTTTACGAAACTCGTGAAAATATTAAAATTATAGACAAAATGAGAAACAACGTTTAAAAGCACAAATAAGATGAAAAGATTTAAAGTTTTAAAAGGGGCAAACATGTTTCAGAGGCAACAGCCTCCTTCTTCAGTGCCCAAGAGGCATGAAATGAAACAAGGTCATGGAAGAGTTTAAATACGAAAAGGAAAGAAAATGGACTAGGCAGATCTAAGCATGTGCTGAGGTAATGTTTGCCGTATCAGAATATGCCAATTTGAGTCAATCGATTAAAATTTGAGAAATATGCGGAACAGCAAAAGATTCATTACAGAGATTATTTAAATTTTTGTGAGCATGAAAGGCCTTTTGAAAATAAATTTACCTACAGTAGTAGGTCTGCAAATAATTTTGACTTCCGAAAGAACAAAATTATGCCCTGTCTCCCAACAATGTTTGGCAATAGAAGATCCAAATCTTCTACGAGTACTTCACGTAAATGAAATTTAAATAGCTACCCAAGTAGCATCAACTCATCGGATTTTGCTCGGCCGATCATCGAACTCCTCGTAAACTGATCCCGTAACGCACGATGACATCGTTCCAATCAGTATCAGAGCACGGTTTTCGATGAGCTACTTTTCATCGAAAAGCGATATCCTTCCGATCAACTTTCCTATGAAAATAAGCCGAGCATCCAAAATTGATCCTAAATTCATCGGCACGGGACTGCACTGCTCGTAAATTGCTCCAAATCTCATCGTATTTCGAGGAAAACTCATCGGATTTTGCTGCTCGGATTCTGTTTGGCCGATGAGACATATTGGAGCTATTCCCGATGAGAACTCATTGAATCCGATCATCGGCTGATGAGAATTTCATCTGGTTTCGATGAATGACCGATCATCGGTCGATGAGAATTTCATCTGGTTTCGATGAATGACCGATCATCGGCCGATGAGGTTATGTTGCTAGGGTACTTAAATCCGGGAAGGATTAGTGAACGGAAATTTTACGGATTTTGCATCTCACTTCACTTATCAAGGTTCCTTAAAAAATTTCTAGCAACTCCAAGAAAAAAAAATCCTGTATACGCTACTGGTGCTGTGGGCATTCAGAACTCATTTCTCGGAGCGTTTGAAAGATTTGGTACAACATGATTAAGACATAGAAAACTAGTTATTTTTGTATTTCTTTATTTTTACCCCTTTTGACATTTTAATTTCCAACAGTTTTAGCTATTAAGAAACACTTGGAATACATTTTGGTAAGCAAAAATGTTGCTTAGTTAAAAATACCAGAGAGAAAAAACAAAAGGGGGGGGGTCGTTTCCACTGTTTAATTTTTTTTTCCCGCATCTTGTCCAAGTGTCACTCACGAACAGGTGACGCCCCCCACAGACTCCCATTACCTACACCAGTGTTTCCCAACCTTTTTGAGCTCATCGCCCCCTTCAAGACGCTGACTGACACGCATCACCCCCCCCCACCCCTTTTTTCCTCGAAAAAAAAATATAAGTGGGCGCAAGTGAACATCGATATTATTAAAAATACAAGTACCTAACTTTAATTTAAGGTAAAATGTACGCAATAAAGCAACTACAACCA
This sequence comes from Uloborus plumipes, assembly GCA_038373865.1. NCBI lineage: Eukaryota > Metazoa > Arthropoda > Arachnida > Araneae > Uloboridae > Uloborus > Uloborus plumipes. Next base: position 74,126 of record JAXGGA010003320.1, on the reverse strand, counting down.
CTCACTTTCAAACTAAAAAATATTAATTTAATATATAAATTTCTCGTGTCCCAGTTTTCGTTGCCATACTCCTCCGAAACGGCTTGACCGATTTTGATGAAATTTTTTGTGCCTATCCAGTATCTATGAGAATCGGCCAACATCTATTTTTCATCCCCCTAAATGTTAGGGGTAGTCCACCCCTAATTTTTTTTTGTTCGCACATAACATCTGATCTACTGAACCGATTTGGACGATTTTTTTTAATCGATAGGAGATGGTGTAACTTAGGTACCATGTACTCATATGACGATATTTGTTCACTAGAAAAAAAGTTATGATCGAAAAACTAACATTTCATGTCATTTAAAACAATATGTGTTATCGTAAATCCTTACTTCAATGAGCGACCCGATGGTCAAGTGGTTATGCGCGTCAGGTTGAAGTTCCTGATGGAATGAGATCGAATCCAGGCCCGCAAGGATTTTTTCGAACAGCTGCATGTTTTTTTTTTTTGAATGATTTTAATGATTGTAATGTCCTTATGCAGGTACATCCCCTCATGGGGATCTACCCCATATTTTTTTATAGTACAAAATGACAGTTTTGGTCGGATCTTTGTTAAAATTGGCAATGGGGTCCTTCGATGCTGTAGAATTTTCTTATGGACGTTTGCGCCATTTTTGGGGGCTTTGAATCGATTGTGGCAATAAATGGTTTTTGATTTGCGGCACTTATATTATTTTTTCAAAAATTATATACACTATCAATTATATTATGTTAATTTTTGTACCTTTATAAAATTCTGTATTTTATACCTTGCATTTACGTCAAATTCAAGGTAAAATTAAAAGTCAAAAATTCTGAAGAAGATAAATATATGTTAAAAATTAAAGTAACTATTTTTTGTGATTTTCATATTGGTTGTGACCAAAAAACATCATTACAAACAAATAAAATGTATCAAACACCATGAGTGTTGAGTTATTAGGCAAAATCTGCTGTGTAAAGTTTTTTTTCACTGCGAGAGGGGGGGGGGTATGAACGACCATTAAAGTGACACAAATTTTTAAAAAATAAAGGTTGGATCTCCAATTATCTTGCTTCGTAATTTGAACCCGCCCCGGCTGTGCAACGGTACGCGATTAGTCATTCAAAAATTAATGAAAAACGTGATCGAAGCCAGGATTTTAAATGGCAAGTTCAGAGGTGAAAATATACTCATACCACGGATTCCTATTATACCTACAGATGTGCCAATTCAATTCAAACGTATTCAGTTTCCGATTAGATTGGCATTTGCAATGACTATCAACAAATCCCAAGGTCAAACGATGTCTGTTTGTGGCTTAGATTTGAGAACACCATGTTTTTCACACGGACAATTATACGTGGCATGCTCTCGAGTGGGTAAACCATCCAGTTTGTTTGTGTTAGCTAAAGATGGACTAACAAAAAATATTGTTCACGCTATAGCATTAAGAGATTGATATTGTTTAATAGTGTTACTGTCGTAATTGTTTAATTAATGATATATAATTTTAAGGAATAAATTATAATAACTTAAAAATAATGTTTGCCTTTTGTTATTTTTATATTCCCTCATCGTTCACAGCGCTCCATGCTTATTTCACGCATATACCACATTCTTACATACATACAATATACACATTCTACCATACATACATACATACTTACAATAAGTAAGCTATTTTTTGTCTACACTAGAAATTACTAGGAAATTATTTATATGGCAAAACAACGTTTGCCGGGTCAACTAGTAAATATATAAATATCTTTAATTTATTTTTCTTTCGCAAAGCAAACAGCAAACTAATAAGCATTTAAAGAGTAACATTTAACTAAGATCATCGACGTACTTCTCAAAAATCAGAAGTACATTTGTCAAAAAAATATTTTCTTTTCTACATTGGAATCTTACGGAATTAAAATCATTGAAACAACAAAAAAAAAAAAAAAAAAAAAATTGAAGGTAAATAAATTGAAAATCTGAAAATACATAAAACTGTCAGTGAATGACGAAATATTTCCTAAGGTTTCTCCGAGGGGCCAGGAAGAAGCTCTTGAACTTTAATTTGCTTCTTAATTAACTTGTGATTGATAGTCTGAACTCTGAACATCCGGTTTTGTACATGCTTATAATTTATACCCTTTTATTACATGTATACAATTTTATTACTACTGTTTTCTTTTCTAAACACCCATTGCCCCCTTATCGCTCCTTTAGAATAAATCGCCCCTTTGGGGGCGATCGCCCCCAGGTTGGGGACCACTAATCTACACCATGGATTGGGGGTAAACATAGTGCAAAACTTTCTATTCGTTAGACGGGATGCATTTCTAGGCCGTATTGCAATCGCAGAAAAGGCTACGAGCTCACAGGAATGAGCGTAAACAAATAGAAAAGAAGCCTTTTCGCAATAAAATACATGCATTATTCATATCGCTTTCGTAATGTATTGCAAAAATTGATTTATAGTTCTAACTGAACTAACGAGGACAAACAACTAGTCGTTGTATAGCCAATTACTTCTCAGCTAGAGGGGAAAAAAAAGTAATTCCTAGGTAATAGGCTTTTGGTCGCATTAATTAAAACTTTCCTGCATTCGATATTTGTGTAAAAAGCAAAGTACACTGAAGAAAAATTTCTTACCAAATAAAATCGATGTAAAATTTTTATGTTTATGACTGTCTTCAAACGAAATCGTTTTTTTATTTTATATTAAAAAAATCATCTTTTTTTTTTTTTTTTTTTTTTTTTTTTTTTTTTTTTTTTTTTTGTGACAACGCAGTAACTTTTTCAATAATTTAACAATCATTATTTCGAAAATAAGGTAACATTTTAAAGAGTTTTTTCTCTGATTTTTCTGCGAAAAATAAAGAGACAAATCGCATTGTGGTTCTTTTGTCGAAGAAAAACGATTTTTTTTTTCTGTTTTTTTTTTTTCTTATTATCAAGCATTGCTTTAATGTACGACACTGTGCGTAAGGAAAGCTCAGGGATGCACTTGGTTCGAGCGTCGTGCTGATAATCCGAAGATTGAGAGTTAGAATCCCCATAGGCCCAAACATTCTTCAGCAGAATTCCGATTCAAGATTTCGTAAATATGCGATTTAAACTCATTGCCGGATTATGAAATACACTTCTATTGTTAAAATCAGAAAAGTTTATATATATATATATATATATATATATTATATATATATATATATATATATATATATATATATATATATATATATATATATATATATTAGGGATACACCGATAAGCAAATTGGTTCATTACCGATTAACGGCTGTTGATAATTAACCGATTAATCAGCAGAGCCAAATAATGATCAGGATGATTATTTTTGATATTGCCATTTTATCATCACTGTTTTTTTTTTCTTCCTTTTACAATTCTAATTTAGGAATCGTTATTAATTTATTTCCGAGAGAAGATTTATTTTTCTTCCATTTTCCTACTTTTCCCAAAATAAATTCAAACTTTCATCAAATTTCTTTGAACCAATTTTCATATTATTGTTGATATAAAATTACGTTAACCCTCTTGAAATAAAAATTATTAAAAAAAATTAGGAAGGGGCTGTGGTAGGCACTCTAATTTAGGACTGCTTTTAATTAAAATTTATTTTTCAATTATAAGTAGCTATTTAATTCAAGACTTTTATTCTTTGAAAATTAGAGGTTATCTAAAGGCACTTAGCTAAGGAGAAAAGTATCGACAGATGAAAAATTTTGAAACATTGTCTATTGTGTATATTAATTCATAATAGGAAAATTAATTTATTAAAATATTTACATCAATTGAGAGAGGATTGTTTTTCTGAATTTCATTCTTTAAATAAATTAGTTTCGTTTTACTCACTACACTTTCGTGCTACTAGTTATTCCTATTGTTTGCAGAAAATAATTTTTTTCCTGTTAATAAATGTATTCATTGTATAAAGCAGTAAGTAACCGCCCCCAAGCCAGGGCAAAAGCAGAAACATGCAATACACTACCAACTCGATTGTTCCATCCATGGAGTGCAGTTTCGTGCTTTTTAGCACTCATCACCATGGAATCGGAAAGTAACCGAGCTGAAGGCATAAATCCTCTTAAAGAAGCAAGAGAGCCAAAAAAAAAAAAAACTGGTAGCGAATTTGAAATTGGAACACCAGCAAGAGACCGCAGATTGGTACGGTACAACTCGTAAATTTTAAGGCAGAGCACAGGTATAAAGTAGTAAGTAACCGTCCCTAAGCCAGGTCTAAGGCAGAAATATGTAATGCACCGAAGAAATCTTAAAGAAGACCACTCCAAAAGAATTCCCGAAGACCACTTAAAAAATTAAGAGGATTTCTGCCTCCAGCTCGGTTACTTTCCTATTCCATGCTGGTGAGTGCTAAAATGCGCGAAGCCGCAGGTCATGTATGAAATGACCGAGTTGGCGGTGTGTTGCATGTTTCTGCCTTAGTCCTGCTCAGGAGAGGTACTGCTTTATACCTGTGCTCTGCCTTAAAATTTACGGGTTGTACCGTACCAATGTGCGGTCTCGCGTTGGTGTTCTAATTTCAAATTAGCTACCAGTTTTATTGGCTCTCTTTGCTCCTTTAACGGGATTTCTGCCTTCAGCTCGGTTACTTTCCAATTCCATGCTGATGAGTGCCAAAGAGCACGAAACTGCAGTCCATGGACGGAATAACCGAGTTGGCTGTATATTGCATTGCCCATTGTAGTTTCTTGTTCAAGGCACATTTAAAATAATTTTATTAAAACATTTTTTCCGCCGTTTGATCAGAAAAATTTAACCGATTATAAATAAGTGAAACATTCATGTTTTCGCATTCCAACTTAAAAGTGCAGGAGTTTAATCTAAAATGTCATTTGAGCATCAGATGTGCGGATTATCTTTTAATATTAAATTCAATTCTACGCATTGTATGAACTTTTTCTTTTTTTTTCAAACTCTGTACGCTTTCATATTGCATATGGATTGCATAGTTATTTACTGTTAATAAAATTACTTATTAGTTTCTTGGTAAAAGGTATACTTTAAAAAATAAAACTTAAAAAATATTTTTCTCGCCGATTAATCGGTAAAGTAACCGATTATAGCCGATTAATCAGTGCATTCCCAATATATATATATATATATATATACACACACACACACACACACAGAGTCCAGTCACATTAATGTGACCAACACGTACTTTCGACGTCGACGTTAAAATAACACAGGTCTGCGATGAAAAAATTGTTGCATATTTAACTATTGGTTTCAACAGTATTTTATGTGCTGATTACGGAAAAAATTAAGAACAAATGCAATCACCCTCAGATAAGTCACAAATTTCGCCTGAAATTTGCTTATTTTTAGGGTTTTCAGGTTCAATAGGCGCAAGAATTTTCAATATTATAGCGTATATAAGTGTTAAATTTAATTTGAATAATAGAGATTACATGGCGAACATGTTATTAAACAATGTAAGCATGTTACTTGGAAAAAAAATGTTTTTATTTATTTATTTGAATAAGACAATAAATATAAACTGGGAAATCTCATTTCCTACTAAAACAAGACAATTAACTCAATTTGCTCCCCTCCCGTTCTTATTGTCCACTAGGCGTTTTTATGAAGAATGTAGTGACCTTGTTTGCAATCAGTTACTTAGTGTGGAACTATAACCACTGTGGTATACAGATCTAACAGTTTTGTGCTCTTTTGAAGAAATGGCTATTAAAGGATAAGTCAACTCTCCTAACTGTTTCTGTTATATTAGTAGGGTCTTAACGGTCCAGAAGCAACAAAGGACCATTTCTAATTTTGTTAAGAAGGTGTATTTTGCATAATTTGGTGTTAAACTAGGAGACCAAGATAAATCTTGTTCTCCCCGTATAGTGTATTCTGTGTGTTTGGAATAACTGAGACAATTGTTTCAAGATAAGAAGAAATCACTTTGTTTTGGATCTCCCATGATTTGGAGAGAGCCTGAAAAGCACTGATGACTGGAATTTGTGTTCTTTAGTGTAAAGTTTCAATTCGAAAATCAGAAAAAAAAATTTCATACCCAACCAACATGCGTTCAGCTATTCGCCCTGTTCCTCATGGACCTGACTTGCCTAATTCTTCTCAAAGACTTATAATAACTTTGCAACACATGTCCATCACTTTTATGCTCTTTTTAGCTAGGTTTGATTTTTTTTTCTGCTCTTACTTTATGTTAAAAATTAAAAAAAAAATTTAATTATCCGTTTTTTTGTACTTTTTCCAAAAACTTCAACTTTATTTTGTAGGCAAGCCTTACGTGATAGAAAAAAACCAACGCCATTTTTGAAACCAGCGCAAAAAAGTACATAAAGATCAGTTAACTAAATTAAAACAATTTTTAAAAAGTGTATTTTTGCAGACCTGTGTAACCTATCATAAAAGGCACTTGGTTGCACAGTGCAGTTGAGGGTATATAAAGGGTGTGTGAGAGCTTTGGAAAACATTTCTATCGTTGGCGTAATTAAATGCAAAAACGAAGCGATTTATCCGACGCACAGTGGAGTATTTGACTGAAAATCCTGGCCAAAACCATTTTGGAATTTTCGCTCTTCTAAGGGAATATTCTTCTGTGCATTTGGGCGTTGTACAGCAAAACTACCCAGCGTACAGCTATGAAACTTGGTCGACAAAGTGTCTAAAAGGTCAGATGTTGTAACTTGAAGCTCGATTTTTAAAATTTAATTTAGAAAAAAAAGTTATTTAATGTTTTATCCATGGTTTAGAATTTTGCGAGTTTACGACCGTAAAAAGGTTTCTAGTGAACGTAGGAAGAAAAAAAATACATCACCATTTGGAGCAATTCAATTTCTTTAAGGGTCTAAATTGTTTGAAGTTCTAACGTAATTTACCGAATTTTCAGGAATTTTCAAAGACAGGTCACTTTTTCGACGTTTTTCAATTAATCAATCAATGTAAATTAAAATTCCTGCATCCGAGAATCTAACGGTGTTATTGCTCTGAAACTTTTCAAGGATACAATATAAACATTTCACTTTCATTTAAAGCAAAAACGGTGAAGTTATCTTGTTTCATTGATTTTTAGTGATATTTTTTAAAGAGGTGAGAGAAAAATTTTCACCGTGTTTCACCATGGTTCACGCTCGTTCCGGAGCAGCTGGCAACATGCCAGTCGCTGACGAGGAATTGTTTGAAGCGAAAGCTAATAAGTAAGCGTATTTTATTCGATGTATTTTTTCCTTTGACGGAATGTAATTAGTACATTGCCTCCTCTCCCTCCCCCTCCCAAAAAAGTAGTTCAATAATACCAGTATCCTGTCAAAAACGTTACTTAAATATGAGGAAAAAATTTTGATTATAATTCCAAATCGTTAGGTTACAAAAAATGCTAAATTAACCTTGAACAAAAGAAAAAAAAAGGCCACGAGAATTGCAGGCAAATATTTTGATGTTTCAATGAATCCTTTTTCATTGCAAAAATAAATCTTTTCTAATATTATAAAGAGGAAGGGTGATTTTGTATCTTAAATAATCTCCGAAACCATGCACCTATTTGAAAAATATTTTCGGCATATGAAAGGTACATTCTCAGGGAGTAACAAAGGCTGTAGTTCGAAAAGATTCGTTAAACCGCTCCTTTTTTATTTCAACTCCTAGCAATTTTTACATAAATCGCCGAAGATAAGGGTTTAAAATTACCTACACATATTAATGTGACATAGCACTGGAAACAGAAAATTTTTCTGCTTCCCCTCAGTGGAGTTTTTCACCCAAAACCCTGACCAAAATTATTTTCTTGAAGTTTATGGAATGGAAATCAACAGAGAAGCAACATGAAACAATGCTTTTGTTTATTTTTAAAAAAATAAGGGAAAAAATGTTAAATGCAAAATTAATCATAAAAATCTGATTAGTCGCTTTCATCTTCATCGCTACACACCCCGTTTTGCACACCCGGCATTTCAGGGAGCATTTGGTTTTTACTTGAAGCTGTTTCTGCAAATATATAACTTTTTCGTCTAATTTTTTAGACGGACACTTTTTAATTATCTCATACAATGATTTGGTTGTGATTTCTATAATCTTCCTAGAAGATCCTGAAAAAAAAACAAACCCAAAAGAAAAAAACGAAAATTTACGTCATTCAGTTTAAACCTATTTTAAGCAAAATGGGGCGAAAAGGGGCAACTTTTTTTTTTCAAATACGTTTTAAGGGAACCTTAAGCTTAATTTTGATACTCGAACTTGCTTCTGGAAATGCCCGGAACCCATATAAAAACCTTTCTTTAAAAAAAAAAAATACTGAAAATAGAGCGATTTTTTTAAAGTTATGTAAAACACTATTAAAAAAATATTTCCCGAAGTAAATTCTACATGGATTGCACATCATATTAAAGTACATACCTTCGTCTTCCATATTCATTAGTGTTATTCTATAATTTCGAAATAATCCACCGAATATAGCTCATTGAATGTAAGCAACAAACGAAGCTTCCAGGAAAACAGCAGCTCAGATTCCACATCGACTGAGTTTGAAGCATTCGTATGGGTCTTAATCAAAGTGGAAGGGGTTTTATATTGTAGATTATGACGTAGTATCTAATCAGTTGTCCGAAAACGAATAGAAGAGTGAGATTGACCATACTTTACATTTTCGACTTTTGGCCAGGATTTTCCCTCAATTACTCCACTGTGCGACGTCCAAAAGGGCTTGATCATTGGCTTTCGGGACAAGGGTGGAAGCATTTCCGAAATGACTAAGTTTTTTATTTTTGCCGTCGTGATAAAAGTGTACCGTGCATGGTAAAATGCGACGGTTCAAAATCAGCGACGTAGCAAACGTGGTGTACCACGAGCCATAGATGGCAGAGGCGAGCGACGGTTGTGCCTTCAGGCTAATAGACATACTACCGTTGAGCAATTGCCCCCCCCCCCCAGATGAATCAAGTGGCTACCAATATCGTCTCCACTAAACTACTGTTTAGCGAACGTTGTTGCTTCTGGGCCCCAGGAGCAGAAGCCTGGTTCATGCACCTATGCTGACTACTGTCCATCGACTGGAATTTGCATGCCAGTACCGCAGTTGGACGGCCATTGAGTGACTACAAGTAGCATTTCCTGTTGAATCACGTTTAATGCTCCATCCTAGGTGAACGTAGGCGTATAAGGCGTGAAACATCTGAAACCAAACACCCTGCAACCAACGCAGGAACGGTCCAAGCTGAAGGCGAGAGCATTATGGTCTGGGGAATGTTTCCCTGTCATTCTCTGGGTTAATTCATCACTGTGGAAAGCACAATGAATTAATACAAGCACGCATCTGTCCTTGCGGACCATGTCCACCCCTATATGCGCATTGTTTTTCCTCGTGATTATGGCATCTGCCAGCAGGACAATGCGAAGTGCCATACAGCTGGCAGTGGACGTGCGTGGTTGGTGCACCAGGATGAGTTTACCCTTCTCCCCTGGCCAGCAAACTCTCCTGATTCAGACCCAATCGAGATATGTGGGGCTATCTCGATCGGGTTATCCGTGCCATGTATCCTCACCCGCGTAATCTAGCGCAGCTGGCCACAGCATTGGAGTCAGCATGGCTCAACCTACCAGTGAACACCTTTAGGGCCCTAACCGAGTGTTTTTCTGCATGGCCTCGCAGCAGTACGATTTGTGAAAGGTGATTTTTCTAACTTTTGACAGGTGTAAAGCAGTGAGTAACCGCCCGTAAGCAAGGGCTAAGGCAGGAACATGCAATACACCGCCAACTCGGTCATTTCGATCCATGGACTGCAGTTTCGTGCTTATTATGAACTCATCAGCAAGGAATTCGAAAGTAGCCGAGCTGGAGGCAAAAAGGTGGTCACATTAATGTGACTGGACTGTGTGTGTGTATATATATATATATATATATATATATATATATATATATATATATAATATATACAGGGATTGTGGAGAAAAATATGGAAACACCATGTGAAATGCATGTTTGAAAAGAAAGATCGATTTTGATGAAATATGTAGGTGGGTCTGGATTTTTCGCCTTCTGACGTCACCTATACAGTTTCATAAATGAAGGTGCAAGTGGATAAAGGTGGTATGTGGCATTTGAATTTCACCGTTCACAAATTCAAATTAGTGTGTGTGTTCAATTGTGTAAACTCACAAACAAGTGAATAAAGGTTATGTGTGACAATTTTTTTTAATTTCTAGAAAAAGTTTTCAAAAAAAATTATTACCTTTTCACTTTCATCCATGGTAAAAAGTATGTTCTTCTAAAATTGTAATATATCACCTTTATCCACTTGCCCCTTCAGATATCCTGAACAGTTCAATCGTTGTCGGAGCACTATTATGTGAACTTGTCATCGCATTATGTCAGAGTTAACAGACTTCGAACGTGGGCAAATAGTTGGAGCACGTTTGGTATAGGTGCTTCCGTATGTAAGGTAGCGGCAGGGGCGGCAATAGCAGTTTTGCCGCTCCGGACAAAAATGCAAAATGCCGCCCCTCTTCACGATTAAAGTTTGAAAAGAAAAAAAAAAATTGCTGATAAAAACGAGCCAATAAATAGATGTTGTGAAATAAAAACAGCATGACGAAACAAAATCGGATATTCAGGGTAGGATTTGGACCGAACGGGACCCTACGCTGTTTTAGATATGGGACCCCTTTTGTAGTCCGGAAAACTTTATTGTAAGCAAAACTGGGCATTTTTGTCATTTTGTCTATCTTTTTCGCTGATAAAGAACCTCATGTTTCTTTTTTTAATGCTTAACCTGCATCTTCTCTATTTTTTTTTTTTTTTGTGTGTGTATGCGTGTTTTTCATAAACTTTTAAGTTGGATCAGCATGAAGAAAATGATGCAGTGACCACTTTAAATGGAGTGTAGAATATTTGCAATTTCAGGAAATTCGGGGGTTTTTCCCTTAAGAAAAAAATTTGAAAAAATGTCTAAGATTCTGCATTTTGCGGCCGTATGGGGAGTAATTAAGACTAAAAAATTATCAGGAGAAAAATAAGCAAACAAAAACTTTTAAAAAAAATTACTTTCTTTTGCAAATTAAAATCAATCTAAATAGAAATTGCTTGTGCAAATTAAAATCAGTCTAAATAGAAATTGCTTGTGCTTGTGATTCCGCAAATCGTTGACATAAATTGACAGAGAAAAAGAGCTTGGGAGGTGAAAAGAAAACACATCGTCTCTTGCTCACATCTTCTTTCGGTATATAACACAGGCCAACGATGAAAAAACTTTTTTAATGAAAATACCTTATTCTTATGTTGTTTAGGTTGCTGAATCCAAATATGATGCTTAAAAAGTTGTATCACCCACCATTTATTCACATTTTATAGTTACATTCATGAAATAAAGAAACATTTTTAGAATTTAACAGCTTTTTCATAGTTAAGATAACATGAAAAAATAGGTCTAATGAACAAAGATGATGTTGGCAGCACTGCTGAAACACATGCTACAACATGATGGGGGATTACTGTTGGTCACTTCACCGGGAAGTTCAGCAAGCTATTCATCGCAGGAAAAGCTACACAAGAAGCTTCAAGGAAAAAAGGGAAAGAAAATATAAAGCAATTCCAGTTGACAAGTGAACCTTGTATCATCACATAAAATTACTATTCCAAGTATTTTACTGTAAATACAAACCATTTTTACGATTCTACAGTGTTTCATTGATTTCCCTATATACTGTAAATGGGTATTAGACTATATAATAAAATACATTTTGCTTGGAAACTAAGGGTGATACATAAAAACTACAAGCAGATTTGGATTCAGCACATAAAAATCTATCAAGATCAGCTATTAAAATTAAAAAAGTTTTCAAAAAGGTTTTTTTTGTTGGCCTGTGTAATTAATGTTTGACCGTCACTCCAACCCACCGACTAACACAGCACTGTTCTTAAAGTAACATGATCAATAGGGGAAAAAATGCATAAAATGGTTTGAAAGAAATGGTATAAATACTTAGAAATCAAGAGAGTAACATCCTGGGAATTCGGAAAATTAATGCGTCATACACTTGATAAGAAATAAAGTTGTAACATTTTTCAAGGAGTTTTAAAGATTAATTTATTTTCAAAGACTATAGAAAAACTATATGTTAGTCACTTTCCAGTCCTCCCTGTTAGTAGTTGCATCAATTTGTTGTTCTCTTTCAATTATCAAGAGTTCAGAGGTGTCAGTTGTGAAAAGTAGCTTCGATTCAAGATAATTTTTCTTTCTGAGGAGGAAAATATCTTTAAAAAATGATTTGGAAATATAAAAAATATTTGATCATTCATAAAAATTGAAATTTTATTGAAAGTTCGGCTCGATGATTGAGAAAATATTGATCACCATCTGAGCCATTTTCGAATTTCCAAGAACCTTGAAAAAAATAATCTACTGAAAAGTTTTTAAAAATCTGCAGAAAATTATAACCATGTTTGGAACAAGTTTCAAAAAAAAAAAAAAAAAACCTGGTGAATATTCAGAGAAAACTAAAAGAAAAAAAAACATTTTGTGGTTTTTTTTCTGATTATATTGAAGATAAAATGCAATTTTTTTTTCTGTCTTCTAAAATTGTTTAGAAATCTTAAGGAAAAAAAAACAACTCTTCACATTTTCTGCAGATTATTTTTAGCTAGGAAACCCTAAGGAGTTCCCAGAACCTATAGGTGTACGACCTCTATGTTAGATCCAGCGCATTTATATGTCGTGATTCCTATCAGTCAATATAATTTCAGTCATATATTTCATCACCGGGTGCCTGATGGGAGGACACTGTGACCTCCTAAAAACATTTCTTATTCGGCAAATCTTTAATGATGATTTGGATTCGGTAAAATTTATCGCTTCATTTGGTGAGTTGAGAATTTTTCTCCTCCCAAAAAATTATGTTCGGGTCACCCTTGTCTTCTATCAACAATTTCAATAACTTTACATACTTAAAAAAGCTGTCTACTGTAGTTATTTTGTTTGTTTTTTTAATGTCTAAGTTGATATTATAGTTTCTAAAGATTTAGTAGGCGATATGTTGCAATAGTCAAAAATGTTGTGTTGAAGTGGATACATTTTACATGAAGTGGAAGAAAAGAACACACACACATGTCTTGGAAAAACTAAGTGAATTTAATGAGAAAAAGAAATGTTGGGGAGAAATCTTAATTCATTTAAAAAATAAATCTCGGCATTTAATTTTTTTAATATCTTCAGATTATTAGTTAACTGATTGTGTGCCCCCCCCCCTTCTCCGCTCCGTCAATTCCTCTTTCCTTCACCCGTTTTTTCCCTCTTTTTTTTTCCTAGTTCTTCTGAAAATAAGTAAGTATTCAAAATTTTGCACCTGAACACCTTATCATTATGGAGCATCTCAAATTTCGTTTCGTAGAATTCTGATTCTCAATTTTTTCTGGAGGAAAGATCCTCAAACACCTAAAAACATCGAAAATCGTTTTAAATTGCATTTTCAGAGTTTCAATTTTGAACTAACTACAGTGCTCATTAACGTCACCAAATATAGTTTTACACTGAAATGTTTAAGATTCGTGCAAGAGCTCCCGACCCCCTTTCTCTAATAAGATCAAAAATCAATAAAATTTTGGTTTTGAAAACTAAAATTTCAAAAAAAAGAAAGGGGGCAGAGCCTTTGAATCCCTCCTAATATCGTAAGGTATGACGCAAAAATTTATTTTCAGGACTTCTATTTCTAAAAATTAATGGAGATCCCTAGAATCCCCCTTTATATATCATCAAAACTTGTCTACTTTCTGACCGTCATTTCGAATTTTTCCAGGGCGGGGGTGCAAAAAGTGTATATGCAATGTAAATTTGCCAAAAAATGGCAAAAACCACGCCTACTTACATGTAAATGCATTGATTTTCAAAAGTCGGGGGGGGGGGCATTTGACCCCCCCCTGAACCCCGAAATGACGGGATTGTCTACTTTGCGTTTTTAAAACCTCAGTTATGAAAAATTATAGAGGGGGGAGGAAGAATAGATATGGATTTTTTAAAAATAAAGTGGGGACAGTTCCTGAGTCTCATCTCTTTCTATAAATATGAACAATAATTACGTTGATAAGACTTCAATTTCTAAAAAATGTATCGATGCTTATCGTACCTTTCTTCCCTCTAATATAGCCGAAAACTCTAAAGCTGCGTTTTCAAAACTAAAATTAAAAAATTTTTCCAGTTGTGAATCCCCCAGACCCGCTACTAGCATTCCCCCTTCCAAAACCAAAAGCTGAATCTGCCTTTGCTTCTAACAACCTCTAAACTTGTTTAAAACTTTTTTTTCCAGCTTCAAGAACCAAAAATTGCCGAGCCTTTAATGTTGCTAAATATGGTCTACAATCGTCAATCGCATTTGTAGGATTTCACTTTCGGACAAGGGCCCCAGCCCCCTTGTCTCTAATATTACCCAAGATCATCAAATTTTTTGTTTTTTAAAACGATAATTGGATGATACGCTTAGCAGGCGTCCTCTTTACATTTTGAGTGATTGCTATCCCATTAAATCTGAAAATGCGAACACTAATTTTTTTGTATCAAAAAATTTAAGCACTCCTCAACATCACCGAATATTCCTTCAAAATACCATTTTCGGATATTTCTGTTATGAAATGTTTCCAGAGGAGAGAGCCCCAGAGACACTTTTCCCGTAACATCATCAAAATTCGTCCATACATGCGTCTTTGGAACTTCAATTTCAAAAATTGCTTGGGAGAGTAATAGCTTTTTCTGTTTTTCTAAAGGATCGGGGGTTTTCTTGGAATCCCCCCTCCCCCGAATTTTCCGTTCACCTAACTTCACGAGAGACCGTCTGAAACTGCGATTTCAGGACTAATACTTCAAAAATTTTCCGATGGAGAACTCCCCCCCCCCCAATCAGACGAGGAAAGTTTTTCGTTGTCCCCCCCCTTAAAATATTTTTGGTTACGCACTGACATCATCCCCTAAATCGCAGCGCGAACGAAATTGTGTGCTGAGGGATTGTGACAGATGATCATTAAGGGCAATTGTGACAAAAAATAAGAAGACCACAGCTGCAAAAGTTACTGCTGAAATGAATGTCGTGTTACCAAGCCCTGTGAGTACCAAAACAATTAGAAGGGAGCTTCATAAATTGGGAATTGCTGACCATGCTGCAATTGAAAAACAAAAAATCAGTGATGCTAATGCCCGTATAACAGGAAAAAGTGGTGTTTAGTCATAAAGCATGGACTATCGAGCAGTGGAAGATGGTAATATGGTCTGATGAGTCTTCTTTCACATTGTTTCCCCTATTCTATCCGCGTTTACGTCTGCAGAACGCCATCCCAAGCCTATAGAGTACAGACCGCTTATTGATAAGGGCGAAATATGGTGGGGATTCTGTGATCGCTTGGGCAACCATCGTGGCTCTTTGCTGGGTCCATGATAACTCTGTCAGGGCACATTACTGCCAAGACTTATGTGAGCATTTTGGCAGATCAAGTCCATCCCATGGTACAATTTTTGTTCCCCAACGATGATGGCGCTTTCCAAAACGACAACGCCACTGTTCACGCAGCTTACATTGTCCAGGACTGGTTTTCGAGCCCGAGATGATTTGTCGCATCTCCCCTGGCCATCCAACCTTTGTGGTCCACATTGGAGCGGGAAGAGCGTTCTTGTTTTCTACCGCCAACATCGTTATCTGAACTTGCCACCGTTTTCCATGAAGAATGATACAATATTCCCTTGGTAGACATACAGGAACTGTATTTATCCATTTCGAGAAGACTGCAAGCTGTTTTGAATGCCAACAGGTTTCCTACACCATATTAGGCAAGGAAACGTGCCTTTTTAAAGGTGTTTCCATATTTTTGTCCAACCCCTGTATATATAGTGCGACGCAAAAGTTTAGACATGATGCAAATATATGCATTAAAAGAAAACCATTCAGCGAAATGCTTTCAAATTTCTACGGTAGGTAGACAATATATGGTCAAAATAAGGGTCTTTTGTTTTTGAAAATATAACCGAAACCAAAATAAAAAATTATATAAGACATTTTTTTTACTGTCGCAAAAGTTAAGACACAAGTCGAATTCTATGCAAATATCTCTTGAAGTGTGATTGATGGAGGAAAGGCGGGAGTTTTTTCTTCGACTATAAAGTGCAGAGATTGCTCAATGAGTAATCAAAATCCCAAATTCTCTGTAGTTCTCGTCTACACAAGATGGGAAAGTTTGAAAGCCATTTTTTAGAGCAATAATCGACCAAACATCATATGTGATTTTCTGCTTTCGAACGTGTCGCTTTGTGTAAAAAAAAAAAAATATATATATATATATATATATATATATATATATATATATATATATATATATATTAAAGTCATCTGCGACAGCAATAATGGAAAATAAAATCAGATACACTGTCGGTTTTTTTTTTTTTTTGCAAATTAACAAAGTGTATCTAATTTTATTTTCACATTATTGTCTAATATGTTTTCTGTGCATTCAAGCAAATCAGAAGCTCTTGTACAGTTGTTTGTTGGTTAGTGTGTGTGGGGGGGGGGGGTGGAGACAAAAGTCGAAGTAGCAGAAGCCACTGGAACTTCACATTGTGCGATTTTCAGTACTTGAAATTGATTTTAAAAGAATGAAAATGCAAATTGGGGGACAAGAGAAAGGTCATAGACGTGGGATAATGCCCAATAAAGGTCGATAATTAACGCTAACGATTCAGAGATGTGGAAATATGGATGCCATTATCAATGGTATGCGTTATGTTCAACAAAGCACTGTCGCGCACCCCCATGGGATTGGGAAACAAAGCCGGTGAACTTGTAAGCAAATGCATAGCGCAATATGCTTTTTTAGGAGGCGTCTCCCATTTTCTGTTTGTACTGATTATGTGCGCGTATTTTAATCAGGAGGGAACATAGCTCTAAAAATAATACCGCGTTCAAGCGCGGAAAGGTCAGATTTGGTGGTGCCGAAACGTTATTTTTTGCCGCTGGTTCACTAATTCTATTTCCCGACGCGACAGAGCTTTGTTGTTAACATAATTCATACCATTGACAATGAGTATACACATTTACAGCATGGAGCCAACTTCGAAGAATTTGAGTCGGAATTATGGTGATAGTAGCCGAATGAAAATGCGGTTAAAGAATAGTGCCATCTATATTTTGGCACCTCCAAGTCGTTCATCTTAATAATCGACCTTTATTAGGCATTATTAAACGTCTACGATTTTCTTTTGTCATCAGACTGCATTTTCTGTCTTTTAAAATCAGTTTTTGGTCCTGAAAATCGCACAATGGGAAACTACAGTGGCTTCTGCTACTTCGACTTTTGTTTGGCCCCACACTACGTAACCAACAACTGTACAAGCTTCTGATTCGGTTAAATGACTTTGAGGTATCGCACTCATCGAAACACATTTCTTACTGCATGTAAATCATTGCTTTTTGCTTAATATCTGAATAAGTTGAAATCCAAATTTAATTCGAAAGTGTCGTTGTTGACATCAAACTCAAATTCATATTCCCGGGATTGGAAAGCAATGGCGTATATAGGTTTTTATTTCGGAGGAGACCCATATAATCAAGCTTAGCCCCCCCCCCCCCAACTTTCTTTTTTTTTCGCTATTACTGTAAGACAGGTAGAAATTTTCAAATTGAATTAAAATATTGTAATTTTTGGAAAAGATAGAAAATTACGACATTTTAGATTCCCTCCAAAACTTTTTTCAAAATTGAAATTATTTATGCTACTTTTGATGGACGTTGGAGGATCAAAACTCCTCTGGGAAACTTACTGAAACTTAAATTCTAAACACGCAATTTCAGAGTATCTTTAGTGACGTTAAAGGAATTGAAAAGCTTCGAGGCATCTCTCCTGAAATATTTTGACACTGAAGCACAACTCAGGATATATTTCTTCATGATAGAGTAAAAGAAAAGAAGATGAGTTTTTTTTTTTTTTTTGAACTGAAGTCTCATTTAAGTTATCTTTGAGCAGTAAAAGTTCAAAGACCCTCCCCTGAAAGATTTTCGATATATAGACGCCCAATTTCGCGTTCTCTTTGGAGAAGTTCAGAGACAAAAAGTGGTTAGGGATCTCCCACCGAAAATTTTCAAAATTGAAACCTTAAGCCATCGTTACTTCAGGCCATCTTTGGTAGTAACGTTAGCAAGGACTCTCTCCCAAAATTAATGTTTTAAAAATATCTTTGGTTATCTTTAATGCTGTCAAGAGAAGAGGCAGGATTCGGGCGCTGTGCCTCGAAATTTTGCGTTATTGAAGCTTCAAGAATGCAATTTTAAACTCTATTTTTTTAAACTGAGGGTTCAAAATTTTACTTTTAGCAGAGGTGCCCATTACCCCCAAGAGCAAAAACTTATCATCAAAGAATTTCACGAAGATCCCTCTAAAAAGGAGAGCCACACGGGAAAGAAAAAGAAAACAAAAACTTTTAAAAACGCCCCTTAAAAATAATTCAATAGCACCGCTTATGCCATGATTCTTGATAGGAACAACTGCTTTTAGGCTTTTTTGTGACAACATTTAGGATAATACAAGGATTTAGGGACTCTTCCGGAAATTTTTGGGCATAGAGACTGTAATTCGGGAGCTCTCTCTTTTCTAAAAACACATTTTAGAGCTAAAGACTATAGAAAAGTAAGATGGATATCAACTACCGTTAACTGTTTGAATTTTAAATCTCTAATATGCCATTTGAGTCAATGTTTGACCAAGGTATTGAAGAAGAAGCGGGAAAAGAACTCTTTTCCGAAAATTTTTAGATATTGAAGTCTTGAAACTGCAATTAAATTACATGTTGTAAAAGCGAAATTTTAAGATCTCTTTGGACTCTTTAAGAGGGGGTCATGAGATTTCTTTGAATTCATACTTGGCGGATATACGGACCTCGACATCCTACCCTAAATCCACCACTGAAAGGCACTCGTATTCTTTAATTTCACCACTGGTAAAGAGATTGAAAATTACGTGCCCCTTCTAGCTCGGCCGGCTGGGACTTTTACCTCTTTTCAATTTTTTTTGCTTTTGTTTTGTTTTATTCAGCTGAAAGCTTGGAAATTATGTGTGAAAAAACTAAAACCGAAAATGATTGCACTTTATTTTAAATTTCTTGCCGGGGAGGAATGATTACACTTTATTTTAAACTAGCTGACCCGGCGAACTCTGTTCCGCTTTAAAGGCAATAAATAAGCAAATTTTTGAATTTATTAAGTTTTTATTATTAGAAAATACAAAAAAAAAAAAAAAATAAGTACCTACATTAATCATTCATTATTGTTTCTGTATTTCAGTACATAGGTTGCTCTTCACTTAAGTACCTTGTAATACACAACATTTTTTGTTTTATTATCAGGCGCAAAAACAAACAACGCAGATGGTCTTCCGGTCCGTGAACATGCCACATATAATTGACCATGGGAAAAAGTGATGTTTTAGATTCAAACCACAAACTTTAAAGGATTGGCCTTGTGATTTGTTGATGGTCATGACAAATGCAAGACGGATCGGAAATTTAAGTCTTAAATTCAAACGGCATGGCATATCGGTTGGGATCACCGGATCCTCGGAATGAGCAATCGTTTCTGACAGCTTATCACCTATAAATTTCAAGGGAAGTAACGCGTTTGTTTATAATTTACTTTACAAAAAAGTCAAATAATACTCAACGTACCGCTAACTTTTAACCTGTTTACGGCGCTCCGGAAGCTGCCAGAACGTGTGCTTTATGTCGCTCAGCCATGGAGTTGTCAAAAAAGGCTTCGTAAAAAGCGAAGTCAATAAGACATTTTTTCTATTTATGTAACTGATACACATAAATTATAGCCAATGTCGGTCTCCTGGCTCTAAGCTACCTACCCACCAATTTTTAGCCATATCGGTACAGCCGCTCTTGAGTTATAAATAGTACTTTCTTTTGTATACACTCAGGCACATTGAAAAAAGCGACCCAAAAAGAAATCGTCGGATTGAAATGAAATTTAATACACATAATGATACAGATAAGAGACTTGTGTCCTTGCACACCCTGCATTCATTCAATTGTCTTGATTTTGAGATCAAGTTAATCTCTCATCTGTATCATTATGTATATTAAATTTCATTTCAATCCGATGCTTTCTTCTTGGGTCGCTATGTTCAATGTGCCTGAGTGTATATAGAAAATCAACCTCTTCAAATGCAGTCCAGCAGCTATCCCACCAAGCGCTTTCCACCTCTAAGCCTCAGAGGCGTAAAAACTCTTTAGTGACAATCGTTTCTGACAGCTTATCACATATAAATTTCAAGAGAAGTAACGCGTTTGTTTATAATTTACTTTACAAAAAAGTCACTCAACGTACCGCTAACTTATAACCTGTTTACTGCACTCCGGAAGCTGCCAGAACATGTGCTTTATGTCGCTCAGCCATGGAGGTGTTAAAAAAGGCTTAGTCAATAAGGCAATACGCCTTTGCTGGCAAGTGAAAAGAAATTTCATTTGTAACGCTTTTTATCCATTTTCTGTTCAAAAATAATAATTTTAGACCTTTATTTTGTACAAACTTACAATATCTTTAATTATTTTGAGCAGTGTATTTGGAGGCCAACAACTTTTAATAAAGCGGAAAAAATTTCGACTTTCTTTGGTTCGAACAGATTTTTAAACTGATCATTATAAAACTGTTGAAAAGGGGGGTGGGGGGGGGGGGCTTGAATAAAACTCATTGGATGAGGAGTGAAATATGCAAAGTGGCGCCGAAGAAGTCATTTGTGACGGTCCCCCATCCCCAAAATTCTTGTTCCCTATTTCTTCTATTATAGAAATAATTAGTAAACTTACATTTGTTCTTAACCATGTTTTAATGATTTTTTTTAAAAACTTATATGAAAAAATAAACTAAAAACAAATCACTCTTTTAACTTTTGAAGAAAAAAATCCTCTTCGTGGGAGGGGAAGCTATTTCCATCAGCGCTGGTTTCTGTTATGTGCATGATTAAAAAAACTCTATTTATTTAATAACTTACTAGAAACTCATTATAATTTCAAGAACGTTTATACTATAAAATGGAGATTTTAAAAGTAAAAATTTAGCTACTGTTTCACAAAATAGTAAGAATAAATCTGCATTTTTATGTGAAAAATGTGCTGTTTGTGGCATTTAATAATGATGTGTATGATTTAGTGTCATAATAATACGCAACACAACTGAGAATAATAAATACTTTATACAAATTAAAATATGCAATTGGCAACATTGGAATTTATCATATTTCCTCTACACAGTTATCATTTCTGAAAGGGTGTAAAAAGCATATAATCAGAATGAACACAAGGCTTCAACTTATTTATTCACCATTTAAGAATCTTTCAAAATTTACAAAAGGAGAATAAATGCACATTTAAGCCTTAGGAAGAAATATCAAAACCCTTTCAGAAATGATGCATTTAATAAATACAGCCGTTTTGAACAATTCGTGTCTAATTTTGTTCAAGCTGATCTCCATAAAGAAAATGTATTTCTAGTTTAAAATATCTTTAACATGCAACTATATATCAGCTGTAATGAAAATACAAAATTCAATGGAGACATTTTATTAGCTGCAGGGAATAATGCCAATAGTAAATATGGAGATAAGTATAAACTATATTGATTTTAGTGACCAGAAAACTATTATATATCTTATTTATTTGATTTGTGATAGCAGAATCAGCTAATGCAATAATAAGCATTTGTCTATACAGTTTTCATTTACTCTTCACTTTAAATATCTCTTTAACGATCTTTCCATGTTCAACCTGTGCCCCATCTGCTTAACTCCCAGTCCCATCAGATCGTTGCTGTCCATATTAGCTAATTTAGCACCCGTTATACCAGCCTCTGAAAAACGTTGTTTATATTCAGGAAGAAATAAACTATCCAGCCAGTCAGCAATATCATTAGCAGTCCATTCCTGAAGCAACTTAAATCTAAATTCTTTCTGCACAGATTTTAAGCGTGATAGCTCGCTGTTGGAGCTACCATCTTGCACTGATGAATGTTCGGTAGTAGTTGAAGGTACAAATCTGACGCCACTTGTGCATGGTAAATGGAGATTTATACTCCCTCTACCTTTTCCTAAATTATATTTCTTATCCCCTCTAACCATTTGCACAACATTTGGAGATTTGTTCCGAAGCGAGGACAAAAATGCAAGATCTACAGAGTTTGAAGGGTCAATTTGATAGCTCAAAGGATGATTCCTTTTTTGAGAAGCAGTAGAAGCACGCTGAGATACTTTACTTCTTGTATGAGAAGAGTAATCAGAAAATTCTGGAGGAGGAGCAATGGCTATTTCTGATGTTGAATAAGGCGTTTCTTTTCTTGAATTCATAGTATCAGAAAAAGCAGCAAATTCTGGAGGAGGAGGAACTAAGTCGGTAAATACATCACCTTCATTTAAAGCGGCTAAACCAAGAGAATTCACTTGTAACCTCAAAACTTCTAAACTTTCTTCTAAGCTACTTTCTGTGGAACTTGCTGCTGTAGAAGAAACTTTTCTATCAACAGCTCGACTGGATTGTTCAGATTTTTTGTTTTTAGCTTGAGCAGTTTTATTTGTATTAGGATAAGGATCGCTAGCTGTTGTTTTTCCCAAACAACTTTTCTCTTTATTTTGATTTTCGATCTTTTTGATCGATTTCTCACTGTTTCTAACCGGAATGTTATTGTCTGTCCATGGCTCAACGTGAGAAAACTCTGGCACTTCATTAGTTGGATCAAACTTACTTTTGGGCTCTTTGACTTCTATATTTTTACTATTTACATCGAAGTTATCACTAACATGATTTACATCAAAATTATCACTAACATGATTAACAGAAGTCGTATGTACTACAGAGTCAGATTTTTTCTCCTCCGCAGAACTACGCAACATTTGATCAAATTTGGTCTGTAAATCCGAAACAATGCTAGCAGAATTGTTTTCGACCGCGTCATTACGACTTTCTTCTTTTAATTCAAAATTACTTTCGTCTGGATGCTTCTTCATTACAGGACTTTCTTTGTTTTCTAAAGGATACTTTTGAGTTCCAGTAAGCGAAATCTTTATTCCATCTACTGAAGTAGGTATTACAGTTTCTTGAACAGCATCATTTGAAATGTTTGGAAAGTCTGTTATTTCAGGCGCTTCATTAGTAACGTTTGAAATTTCACAATTATCTTCAGACGCTTCTTCATCAGTAGGCTGAGCCATACCACTCAGAATTTGTTGTCTGTATTTAGCATATTCTGAAGCAGGAGCATCTCTGCTTGGATAACGAGGAACAACAGATTTTTCAGTTTCATAGTTTTTTAGGATAGAAGATGATAAATACAGAGGCTCTTGGGGCTCATTTGTTGTTGATATCACGACTGTTCCCGTCAGCCTACCCTCCTCTGTTCTGTGAAGTTGAATCTCACTTTTTTCTACTTTGTGCTCAGTTATTTTACCACTTATAAAAACTACAGTAGCATTCTTATCTATAGGTTTTTGAGAGAATCGAAGTCTTTCTCTTGCTTCTTGTATGGCACGTTTCGCTTCTGTGTGAGGACTTAGAGGTCTTGATACGTCACACGGCAACTCAAGCTGATCTTGTTCACAAGGAACTTTTTCATCTGGATTTGCTGAATCTCCTTTGCCAAACGTTGAAAGACTTCCTGCTTTGTCAACAGATGTAGGAATGTAATCATCCTCACTACTTTCATAATCAGGCTCGGGAATAAAGGGTTCATGGCTTGGAGTCCTGACTGTTGGATAATTCTGAGGACTCCCAGCATCAGAATCGTCAAAATCAAACTTTAAAGCATAGGCACTAGTAGCAGTATTCTTTCCCTTTAAAGTCCACATTGCTCCTCTGTCAGATACATGTCCACTATCCGTTGACATGGAATCTCGTTGACGACTAGTTTTTTTGAAAGTAGAATACACACCTGCAGAGTCCCCACTATTTTCCGCTTCAGAAGAAGTAGTACTTCCTCTGTCTGACTTATTAGCGGGAATTTTAGGAGGAAGTGACTGTGATCGAAGGCTAGACCCGCCTCCAACACATCTAGGTGGTGGTACGTCCTTAGGTACGTTAATTGTTTCTGATTTGTATCCAACACTCATTACAACCTCAGGTGATGCATATAGTTTGGCACTGTCTCCTGGACGGAAACTAGACATGACTTGAGAATTTCTCTCTTCATCCATAATATTTACATTAGCATATTCACCTAAGGCTTTTGAAACATCAACTTTAACCACTTGTCCGACAGGGGGAGGAGGAGGTGGATGAGAAGGAGGAGGACAACTTGCTCTAAACGTTTTCTCTTTTTTGGGTAGTGGCAACGTTTGAGCATATATGTCAGAGTTAGTGCTCCTGACCTCAACAGGCACAGTACTGTCATATACATCTTCTATGGATTTCCACGCATCTTGATAGTTCATGCCGTAATCATTATCACAAAGACTAAGGTAACTATTGTACCCATTTGGTGTGCATGCCCAAGAATGGCGACTTCCTTCCACATTCTGCAAATCTTCTTGACTTAGACTTTTTTTCTTAAATATTGAGTGATTCGGTGTTGCATTTGAATTAGAAGCTTTCAAATCAGGCGTACTAAAAAAGTCTTTGCGAATTTTCAATGATGCTTCAGCAAGTTTAGATCTAGATGCTTTGGACCGCTTCATTTCAGCCACACTACCGTATACTTTTGGTGGACGGTTTACATTACGTGATCTGCTGTTTAAAGTATAACTACGGATTTGTGTCTTTGATCCTTGTCTAGCAAAAAATTGTTCAAGTTCAGCAGCTGACACTCGTTGCGAGCTAGGTCGAGCTTTGATGGATGCTGTTTTCATTAAATGGCGGTCGGACATTTTTAGTGCTGTTTTATTAGGGATGCTTTCCACTGAGCTGCTTTTAGTTGACCTTCCTTCAGAATCATATTCATTTAGTGAACGATCAAGTGATTCTGAAAAAGGAAAGACACTCATCATTTCAAATTGAAAGAATGTAAACTGTAGTATCATAATTTTGTTTAATATTATAGGAAGTATATCATAAATAAAAGTAAGATACTGAGTTTTCTATTAAGTACTCAATAGCCATTGAGACATTATTGATCATCATGAAACAAATATGAACATAGAAGACTTAAGTTTGAAAATATATTTAACTACAAAAATATTTTAAATTAAGCTAAAAGTGCTCTTAATCATGAATACAAGTATAACCAGATTACAGAATGTTTCGATATCCGATGGCACTGTTAAATAAATTTTTGAGCGTTTACAAACACATAAAATGTTATCTTTTGATATGTACTTGTACTGTTTTTTTTTTTTCTTTTTTTCTTTTTTTTTTAAGTACATGCATCAAATAAAAATTTTATGAATAAAAAGAATTTCTTACTTTTAAGAAAAAATTGTACATTAATAATTCAATAAAATGTAAAAAATCTGTTTGTATAAGTATATACTGAGGATTTATTCAAATTAAGTGAATAATAGCAGTTTAAGAACAATAATATAATGATATATTTTTCATTTAAAACCAGATAGTACTCATTCTTTGATCATCATGTTTGGTTTTTCAATATATTTCTATAATTCTTAAAAGAGCAGCACTGTATACCACACTTACATTGATGGCAATCCAAAGAACAAAAGCAATAATAGTATTCATCAATTTATATTAAAAGAAAAAAAAAGCAGAAAAATATTCAAGAACCTGCGCTAATGATTTTAATTTTTTTAACTTGAATTATGTTTTAATAGCAATGCATATTTTAACTTAATGCTTTTTTTCTTCGGGAGAGAGAGAGATCTTTGACTCTTGGTAATTGAAGTGCAAACTTTATTTTTTCTTCAGAGGGAGATGGATTTTCATTACGCTCAAACTGTGATGCATTTTAGTTATTTTTTTCTTCATTATCAGAAATGGGGAAGAGCGCTATGAGGGATAATTGTAGTTCGTCTTCTGTAAATTTCTTATTATGCTTGAAATTTAGTTTAAATAAAAAAATGCGCAATATATTGTTTTTTTTTTTTTACTTTACAATGAAGGGAAGGGCGATTTGTTGATTGAAAAATTGTTATCCAAAAAACTGAAGTAAAAAAAAAAGTGATAGAAAAAGTTTAAGAACTTGAGCCTAAATCAATGGCTCCATTTACCTCGATGTATTTAAACTTGACGATTACTTGATAAACAGATGTGAAATCTGTATTGTTATTTTTGCTAGTAAAATTAATTTTCCCAATTATTTAGCACATGAATTTCAAGTTAATTCATTTCCTAACGTGTAAATTAAAAAAAAGGTACTTATCATGCATGCCATGCATTTATTTTTAAAGCTAAGCAAACACTCAAATATTCATCGCAGACTAAGAGCTATACTTTTAATTTCTTTTTTATATACATACCTATTTCCGCCAAACCTGCAACCATTGATCTTGCTCGAACTCTCCCAACTGATAAAGTTGTCTTTGGATCTCGTTTAGGAGGTGCTGGGGCTAATATAATAAAAAAAAAAGTAATAAATTAAAGAGAAAAATGTATTAACTAGAAACTGATACAAGAGTAAAAGTTTAGCTATATTTTGATGCATTATTCCTACAAAACAAACGTATTGAATGTTTTTGACTCATTAAAATTATCACAATATTTTAAGTTTTAAATATTAAAAAAAATTTAATGATTTTTTTTATGAGTAATAATTCAAAGTTATTGCAGCTCTCTTTGAATACTTTCATTTTAAGCTAAACATATTGTATTCATTTGATCTATCCATAAAAATGATTCTTAAAGAGTTAACATTTTAGAATGGTTTATTAAATGATTTTTGCAGAAATAGTATTATTAATAAGTTACTAGACAAAGCTTAGATGAAAAACCGCTCAAGAAAAGGGTACGTTAAACATAACGAAAAACAGTTGTTGAATTCATTTAAACATGGAATATTATGAGGTAAATTGTTACAAGCTACAAGATTATATATATATAAGGTTGAAGTACCGTTATGAAATCCTTTCTTGAAAAATAAATAAATAAATTCAAATATTGCGGATCCTTCATGTCTTCAATTATTTGAACACTAATGAGAAATAGACAGTGAAATAATAATTTGTTCTTTAAAACCTTAAAATTTGTCAGATTAAAAAGTAAAGAAAAAATCCCACTAATATGTGGTTTTTGATAGATCAAAGTACCTTTTTTGCTCACTAATTTACGAGGTAAAGTGGCACACTGGCGATATGGCAAGGAATGACTATCTGTTGAAGGTCCAAAAGATGCATTTTGCAAAGTTATGACTGTCATAGCCACCAAATTTCCTGATTGGTGAATGATGGACACAACATGTTCATGAGATGCTTGAGATACATCTTGTCCATTGATCTATAATTAACAGGAAAGAAACAGAAATCAAAGAAACTGTTATGTGGAATATATTAATACAGAAAGTAAATAAAATAAAAATAAATAAATGAAAAAAAAAATAAGAGAACGAATGAACAACTGAAGTATAGAATACAAAATTGATTGAAAACATAAAATACAAGTTCTCAAGGCGCCACAGCAGACCATTTGGAGGGGGGACAAAAAAGAAAAAGTGTTTCATACACAGGAGGATGAATTTGATCGATCCTATGTACATTAAAAAGTAGATTATCATTAGTTTCAATACATTTATGACTAATTTTCAATGGCCCTGAAAATTTTATAGGTAAATATTTATGTGGGGATGAAGAATTGTTTTCCATGCAATAAAATTGGAACAGCAGAATTATTGTAGTAATCATTCATTTTTATTGGAAAATTACCTACCAACGGATTTTACGACAAAAATTACATAAAAATTCGCCACCTGGCGACAAATCCTTAATGTATTCATACAAAATAGGTAAACTCTCCCAACCCATATCATACATAGTACTCTCATTAATTTTCCAGGACGTCTGGCTCTTGGTATATAAGTGGAGTGTAACAGCAATTAACAACAGTATTGTAATTATGTTAATTTATATTGAGTAAAATATTATTTGAGTTTTCTAACCTCTAATAAATAGTCCCCTTTCTTCAAACCTGCCAAGTCAGCAACCCCTCCTTTTCCTACATCTTCCAGATATTGGCTAGGTAATGTAAAATTCGTCTCTCTCTCCATCAAAGGACTGGACGCTGCAAAAAAATGTTCTGTATTTGTTATTTTTTTATATGAATCACTTACATTACATACATATTTTAACCATAAATATAATACCTTTAGTGCCACGCAAAACAAAACCAAAGCCTTTCTTTCCTTTGTGTAAGATCACAGTTCGGGGTTCTCCAAGTCTAAACAAGATAATTTAACTTTAATCAATGCAAACAAGTAAAAAAACCTTTCACTTAGAAAACTGATTTTTAGAGCAAATATATGCTATTCAAATTTAAACAGGTATCTAAACGATGAAAAAGTACAATTCTAATTAGCAACAAACAGAATGCAGGACATGTTCACAAACTTTCAAGACATGGTAGCTACAGCAAACTAAAAGTTTTTAAAATATGACACTTAATACATTGACGCCAGTGCTTTTTTCACTGTTCATAGGCACTCTGGTGCTCTTTGCATGTAAAACGAACAAAGGACGTCGTCCAAGATATATGGACCTCTGGAATCGAGTCAAATTGCTTTATTTTCAAGTGTGGGTTGATTTGGGAACACAAAGAAGTTGCTGGAAGACAGGTCTGAGGTATAAGATGGCTGCAACAGTCACTTTAAAAGTTGTTAAGAACTTCGCATCTGTTGAATACGGTAGATCAGGAAAAAAAAATGAGCACCAATGGTCGTAACTGACTTGGGTCTCAAACTTACATTTACTGGATGTCAAAAAAAAAAAGCATGTTTTATATTGAGAGATATTGTTTTTCACGAAATATATTCAACCCAGAATTACAATTCGCAGCAAGAAAAAACTCAAATCTCTGAGCATTACTTCATAGACATTTCTAAAGTTGCGTATAACGGTTTATGTCCGATTGAACAATTTGTAGCCAAGAAAAGTTACTTTGGCTTAAAATCATAGGTTGTTTTAAAGTCAGTCCGTATATCACAGTACTTCTAAAAATGATTAGTTTGTTAACCTCTGTGTAAAGAGCTTTGGTAAAAAAAAAGTTACGCTTGAAAATTTCCGTATATGGAAACAAATTGGTTTTATGAATAATATTTTTAATCAAAATTGAATATAGTGGGGGAAATTTCATAATAATCTAAG
The DNA here is from genome assembly GCA_038373865.1 of Uloborus plumipes. Classification (NCBI taxonomy): domain Eukaryota; kingdom Metazoa; phylum Arthropoda; class Arachnida; order Araneae; family Uloboridae; genus Uloborus; species Uloborus plumipes. The sequence continues at coordinate 44,874 of JAXGGA010003320.1, read as the reverse complement.
AATGCTGCAGTTGCTTTAAATCATTAGATAGCATGGAAAAGCAACGCTTTTTGGCAGTTAGTAGTTCCAACCTTTTCTAAGACGGATTTGGTTTTATACCAAATATTACTTTTTTAAAAACGTGTACTTGTTCACGTATTACTTTTGTTTATTTAAACAAAAAACTTTATTAACTACTTAAAGAAGTAATATGTTATCGGTTTTTTAATGTCTTATATTGATGTCATTTTCTTACATGTACTATAAAATTTATGTTCTTATTATTTTGACTCTATTGCTTGGAAAACAAGAAAAAACTACAGCATGATCTTTTTCATTATCATAACATTGAACTTGAATTACTTTGCACACTCCTAAATGCATAAAATTACCACAAACATTTAGTGCCAAGCACATTGAAAACGAAAAAAAAAAAAAAAACACTTAAACAAAGAAAATTGAAAATACATGAGTATAATGCATAGCATAAAAAAGTAACATAAAGCAAATTTCTTTAGTACTGTTTTAGTTTTTCTACTCACGCTTTCCATCTCCTTGGAATAATGCTCACTCTTTTCGCCGATCGTTCTCTTCTTCCTTCAACTCTCGAAACTCCAGGTGAATGAGAATTGTCAAAGGCTTTGGAAGATATTTCTTGGACGCAAGAAGAGGGAAAATGACCAACTTGACCACTGTCTGTCCTACCAAGGATTAAGCCATCTTCTGTTTCATTGATAACTGGAAACCAAAAAGTCATGTTGCTATATAAAGTTTAAGAAATTGCTTTTCATCTCAGTCTGTTGAACTTGGGTTCCACAAATACAAACAAAATAAATATAAAATCCACTTCTACTACTCAAACAAGTGCTGAAAATATGAGCAAAAAACTTAAAAAATCTATTTGTTTTTAAGCTAAAATTTTTGAAAATTACATTCGATCTTGACACTGATCTTGGACAAGAGAGAATGTTGTTGTTTAAGGTCTGAAAATGCTAAAGAGTTAGATATTAAAGATTTGTGAGCAAAATATTTTGTGGAGGGTTTTTTTTTTAAACCTTTAAAAAAATATATATTTAAAATATCTGCTTTCTCAGTATTTCAAACGTGCTCAAGAAGTAAAAAACACTTAGAAGAATTCATGAAACGAGGATAAGTTAATTATTGAAATACAAAAAAGGGAATGAAGTAAAATTTGGAATTTCATAGTTTGAAGAAAACCCAACTTCATACTTTATTTTTTATACTGATACAAATAGAAGTTTGATTTTGAACTCAACGTATTCAAAAAATATTCTTAAAAATCGGAAGTTACAGATCAGAAAAATATTAAAAATGTAAAAACTTAAGACATCCTTTACTTCATATAAAAATACACCAAGAATTTGATATCCTAGTGTAACAGTATGTGCAGTAGAACAAAATACATGTCTTCTCATTCAGCAAATTTTTATATTTCAAAAACGGAAAAATAACTCATACCTTCAATTGTATCACCACTTGATAGTTGAAGATGACCAGGCACTAAAGAACTGTAATCAGTAACACAAATACATATGTTACCAGGCAAAAAAATATCACCAGATGCGTTTGGTTCCATACCAGATTCACTGTTGCTAGTGCAGACGCCAGAGGAATCACTAGTAACACTTTTTTCTGTAAGATGAAAAACATTTAATATTATAACCAATTTAGTGTTACAGTTTTCATAAGATACATAAAGCATGTCACAAGCATAGGAAGAACTTGAGCTTTCTAAGTACCCACGATGCTACAAACATTATCGCATTAACGTAATAAAAACAGTTATGCAAACAATATTCTATGTTTCTCGCGAGAATTCATTTGTAGTTTCAACCATTTTTCATAACTTTACTTCATAATTCATAATACTTTTAGATTATTATAATGTAAAGTTGACTAAGCAATAAGTTCTGCATAGTTATCCAGTGCGAAACTTAAAACCTTGTGAGCACGACATGAAATGTGAGGAATTCGCTATAAAGCGTTCGTTTTTGCTAAAACGTACCCATCGAACTAAAACTTTTCTACCAGCAACATTTTGAAAGAAGAATATATTTCGAAGCATTAAACAATATTTCTCCTTTCAAACAATAAACTGTTCTCCCAAATGAGTACTTCAGACCATTGACTTTTAAAGAACTTTTGCAGAAATCGCTCAAAAAATGTGAAGACCCTCTGCAGTTTTTTTTCTGAAACATTTTCTCCTATGCTCTATTTCCCAGACGAATAATTTCTCTTGTTAAACTACTCGGATACTTTCAGTAGCAAATCCAACTTCCGGTTTTGAAGGGTGTTATCATTAAAATATGACCATGCAAATCAGAAGGAGGCACACTGTTGAGATTCTTCTGTGACCGCTCATGTCTCGAACTTAAAGTCTCCAAAATGTCTCAGTAGCGTTGTGCCCATTTCCTTCTTACTCAGTTCTTTAAATATGTTTCTTGAACTCGAATATCAATCTCACTAGAGAATTGCTGCCGTTTTTCATTTTATGTAAGGATACGTTCAAATCGAAAGCAATAGTTAATGAAAATACGAAAGAAAGAGGTTTCTTGCTTTCATTGCACTTTGTTCTTCATTCTTTCTGCGGGGGGGGGGGGGGGCATTCTCTTAACGCATTCGCTGCCAATAAAATGCCCCTTTGCCAGTAATCTTGGACACACAATACCGAATAAGGAGAGGAGAAGTTGTTAAGAATCACGCGCTGGCGCATGATCCGCAGCGAAAATGTTAAGACCTAAAAGGTTGAAAAATTGAATTACTATAACAAACTTTATGCACCAATAAAAACATAGTATAGTGGACGCCGGTTAATTGAATCAGTGGTTATTTGAATCAGTCGCTCTAATGATTCATATCGCCAAAAGCAGACCAATTTCCATCTTTGTTAAATTGGCCCGGTTTATTAAATCAAAACTGTTTAGAACAAACTTGATTCATGTAAGCATTCAATTATAGATTTTCTCTCCTCAGCAGTTATTAATTTATAAACGTTCCTATGAAAACATACCTGTTACAACACTGCCGGAAGCAGTATCTTCACTGTCATCTCCACTAGGCTGTGTACAAGTAGATGAACCGGTAGATGCATCAGATATATATGACATGGAAGAAAAAGGAGGCAGGGAGCAGTTAGATGGACAAGGAGACGGTGGTTTCATACCCAGGTGTAAATCAAGGCGAGGATCACTGTGAGTTCGGCTAAGAGTTGCAACTGGTGCGATGCTCGCTCTTCTTCTAGGATTGTACCTTGGCATTTCTCGATATGGTACTAGAGAACAAATTTGGTATTCAATGACAGTTTTCACTAAACAATTTTGGCCAAAATTATGAGAAGAATAAACAACTGCAAAACATATTTATTCACTAGGTAGCACAACCCTTGCAAATAAGATATTTTTAAAGAAACTTTTTGTGTTATTTTAAGAAAAATCAAGTAACCGATTAAAGCGCATTAACATTTTTAAAATGAGATTTTGAGAAAATCGGAAGAGACCTAACACATTTTCAATTTTGAGGAAGGTCACGCTATAAAATATTAAACATCAATGACTTTGACCGCAACAAAATTGAACCACGACACAAAAAAGCAGGCATAATAGATTCATTTATTAATCACATTTACTTACCTACTTCTTCTGGATTATGACTTCGAATAAGTTCACCAAGATTCAAGTTACCAGCTATAACTGCAACTTGATAAGGGCTTTGATTCGCATAATTAAGAGCATTTTTCTCGGCTCCTCTAAACAGAAGCACTCGAGCACAGCTCTCTTGATCATTTACAGCACAGACATGAAGCGGTGTATTTCCACTGGCATTTCGAGCATTCATATCGGCCCCATAAAATAGTAAATGTTCAAGGTGCTGCACTAGACCATGCTTACAAGCCTGAAATTAAGAGAATTATAAGTGTAAAGTAAATTAAATAGAATCTTAATACTGAATTTAATAACGAACTTTAATAATACAACATTCAATGAAAAAAAATTTGGTGTCCTTAAAATACTAAATTTTCCCTTGTTGACTCATTTTCCTTTTTTTTAACTCCTGTTTTTTTTTCTTTTTCTTTTTACTTATTCAAAAAACTTGGGTTCCTTTACAGTACCTTCATTCTTAACTTAATCATACAGATTCATATCACAAAGTTTTGTTTCCTCGCAATTTTTATAATCTAGAAACAAAATCTCCTTGAATTTCATTCACTACTTTTTCAATCAGAACGTTTGCAAATTTGCATTAACTAAATGGATCTTCATTTGACAAAATGTAGATTTTTCTTTTATTTCTCGACCGGGGAGCTACCACACTCACCGTGGTTGAAAGCGGGTTAGTGAGGTCACGTGACTTTTAGCAAATCCACATCGAGCTGATGTTTATATTGTGAAAGATCACCACGTGCGTATCATTTGTCGCAATTCCAGTCTTTTGAAATATCATATGCTCGAAGTTTAACCGTTTATCAAAGTCCATACTGTGACAAACTGTCAAGATGTTTACAACAATCAGTATGAAAATGCAACAGGCAATATAATACTTTTACTTTTGAATAGGCGCATCAAGTTTAGAAAATTTGCGTCGTCTCCGTGGAAACCGTACGAGAGAAAACAGCTCCACTCTTTCTTCTATGCACTGCTATTAAGGCATTTCATTTATTTTATGTTTATCGAATTAAGCCTATGCTTTTATTTATATCATCATATCTCAGTTATTTCTAAACCTTTTCTAACAAATCTAATGCTAAATAGTTTGTTTTAGCAAGACCTGCCATCATGAGTAACCGTTATAAAAAAACTTCAAACAGTATTTTATTACGTTGATTGAATAATAGTTTATGCACAAAGCAATTTTAATCGTTTACATTTAACCATTGTTGCAGAAGCTAAGTGGGAAAAAAAGTCCACAGCGCCGTAACTATGACAACCATAAGTGAAAGTGCGAATAGTGGAAAATTAACATTTTTTTCAAACGCCAGCTCTTGTTACACAGGGTATTAAGAAATAAAATTCTGCATGAATATACATCACTATTTCAGGATCACTGATGAAAATTAGAACAACGTAGACAGTTCAATTTTTCTTAAACATTCAATACATTTTTGAGGAATTAATGTAATACCTTATTTATTATATATTGCAGTGTATTTCTATTTATCTTAAACCTTTATGCCCCGACGGGACTCGGAAGTCCCGCTAACGTCAGTCGCAGGCCGACAGATGGTACCTGCAACTGATAGTTTTCTAAGGGGGCCTTAGACACTACTGATTTTAAAAATTTGCTAAATTAATTTGGGGCATATAGAGTTAAAATGATTCTTGAAAGTTTTGTCCTACATAACCTGTAATTTTGGTATTGAATTCCTACTGGCGGATTTTAATGCAGCCCTAATAACGAAAACCTCATCGGAATTGGATTCCGAATCCATGAAAATCATTTTATATTCCTCAGAATCATTATCAAATAATTCTTCTACAATGTAAGCAAACACGCTTTTTAGAGAAGACTCTTCATCAAATCATTTGCCAAAATTAAATGAATGAAATATATTACTAAAATATTAATCTTTGTCATGTAAAGCGCAGAAATATCACAAAAATGCAATTTTAACGCTCTTTTACAGCCAAGTTCAGTTTTTGAAATAACAGCGCCATCTGCTAAATAAAAAACGACCGAGCGACAACCAGCAACGTTTGGAAACTAGCTGCTCGGGTGAAAGCGTGCGTGAAAGCGGAGGAAGGGCTCAATGTGTGACGTCACTAAAGCCAGTGTGTGGCCCGGGGAGAGAAAAAGTTACTATGATTCGCGACGGCCCCGAGCTGCTCGACCATGCTCACCAGAGAAATACCTTTGACGTCATAACCACAACCAAATCAACCACGTCGTGCCACCGGTGAGTTGTTTCTGAACATAGCCGTGCTTTGGAATCTGGCAACGTTATTCTGTCAGATTTTTTTATTTTGTTTACCACTTCTCGCATGCTGCGGTCGCATGCAGTCTCTTGTAACTTGTAATTAGTTTGGGTAAATACGTCTTATTTTAGATACCTAATAGTTCATCATTCTCTTATTGTTGCAACAATCTTCATAAGCAGACACATCACGCAGCCTTATTTTAAAGAATGAAACACCCATGATTCCCAGCCTAAGTTGTACAGCTTCAAAGAGGAAATCAGCCAGTGCAAAGTTGTTGCTTTTATTGAAGTCCTATTTCCTGAGTCAGAATAACATTTAATTTTTTTATAGTTATGAAATTATTATTGAGTTATTTTATATTTGTTTTAATTTTTATTTCCATTTATATGGCATTTTCTTGTTTTTATTCATAAGGAGAAACTTTATATTACGCTAGCGATTATATTATTGATTATTATTTTATTCTTACTGATTTATTTTTCTACCATTTTATAGCTGAGAACGAAGTAAAACATATGGATCAGTTTCCAGAATGTAACTTTTGAGCAAAAATATTTTTTAGTATCAAAACTTTTTTTTTCATTTTTTTTCAGGTTAAAATGAAACTGTTATGAAAAAAATTAATCATAAAAAAAATCAATCATTATGAAAAAAATAAATTCCAATTATTTATTCATTAGTAAAAGTATAAAAATAATTTTGTTCATGGAGATGAGCTTAAAGTCACAGAGGTGATAGGGGGAAAAAGAAATATATATATATATATATATCACTGTAAAATCAATTGCAAAATTTAATCAGTTTAGGTAATTAAAAAAAAAAAACCTTCATGCACAAATTGGAGCTTAAATTTTAGTCATCCAATTAAAAAGTTTGATAAATGTGCTTAAAACATTTATAATAACAATATCAATGTATTCCCAAATTAGTAAATTTGACAATATACTGACAAATTATAATTTTGGTTGAATGTCTGAAATTAATCAAGGATGAAAATCTTCCGCGGATCCGCGATGTTCCGCTTTTTGTATTTTTTCTTTCTTTCCGCGATCAAAAAATTAATTTTGCATCTAGTTTAGAAAAAAAAAAAAATACACACATTATTAAAATGAAGCTTAAAATAAGTTGATTTAAAGTAGTAGAGGTTGAAATTATTTCCAACTTCCAAAATAATGGAACGGTTTTTAGGATGCAGCAAGATTGAAATCTTAAGGATTGCAATTATCTGCGAACTATGTACTCTATTTTGGCATGCTGCCAAAAACATCAGTTTGATTTGCAGGAGGTAGAAATTAAGAAAGTTCAGCTAAAATATTCAAGATCTTTGTCAAAAAATTGGGAAAATTATTTTGATGTTAAAATTTATCAAAATAGCTTAAGACTAGGCAATACTAATTTTAGAGTTTGTTTCTTGAGATACACTTGTCTAATTCATCAAAAATTGCAACCCCCCCCCCTTTTTTTACATTGTTGTGAATGACTTAAAAATAAATAGTGAATAAGCAATTAAGAACTTTTAAAAATATTTACTTTCGATTTCAGGGCGCAAATTAAGAGAAAATCTTGCATGGCTAATTTCGCAGAATATGGGAAAAAAATCTATCAGAATTTTAAGTTACGCAATTTTTCCTCTTTTTTGATTTTGATCTGTTTTCATCCCTGATTAATAAATCTCACTTCCAATATCAATTCTGCCCTCTGACAATGATATTGACAAGTGCCATCAGATCACACAGATGAGACTCACGGAAGTGAAGAACTTTGCGAAAAAATACGCTATAAATCCTTTTCTGGGAAAGAAATTTATTCTTTGTTGATGCATACACTTACACACGTGAAGAATATATATATATATATACACATGCTTTAATATTAAGAGAAAAGTTGAAAACCAAGATAGAAAAAAAATTACAATATCACCACACAGGTAATAATGCGCTCATGGCAGCTCTTTGAAACAGGTAGCGAAATTTTTTCAATCAAAGTATAAAACTTTGCAAAAACTTGTTGAAAAAACTGAAGAAAAACTGGATATTCCCAAAAGACCTTGGTCCTTCGTCAGAGTCACTTCCCTAGGGTAGGGAAAAGTAAAGTGAGCTTTTCTAGACAGTTGCAGGCAAAAGGCCTAAAAAGATGCCCAACATTTAGCCCCTAACACACACACACACATATATATATATATGTATATATATATAAATATAATACAAGATTTGTATGTGAAGAAAGACAGAAAGACCACACCAAAAGCCCATAGATGCGCAAAGCAGCTAAACTAAAAAGCCAAGTATACAATAAGACAAACAAATAATACTACAATGTGAACAAATATGAAATAGAAAGCGGCAAATTAAGAGAAGTGAATTAAGAAAGGTTGAATCCAGAGCTCATCAGCCATAGGGGATTCAAGACTGGTCAAAAGACCAAAAAATTTGAATACAAACTATGAAAAGGATGTTTAAGTTCAAAATATGCAATCTACAGATCTGCATTGGGCGAACAGCACCAAATGCGAGTCTGCAAATTGTACATCAGAACGAAAACCTAAAACTAAAAACAGGTTTCGCCTCTATTAATTAGGAATAAGATTCACAAAAATTAAGTCACCCACAGGACGTGTCTGAGAGACGTGTTCTGCGGGTGACTTGTGTGACACACAGTTGCCATCGGGCTTTGAATACCAGCAGGATAAGCACCTTCCACTGTCAGAAATTGGATGAAACATCGTTGCTCCTCTGTTGTCAAATTTTTCAATCTGAATGTTATCCTGTCTTCACTTGCACTTTAGCGTAAACTGGACGGCGCTCGTTGTGAGAGCCTCTGATCTCTCCTGTGCATGCGAGCATCTGTGCATGCTCACATTTACACTGGATACTATAATCACATCTCTAGATATCTCACTATGTTCTCCCATAGCGGCATAAGAAATTTGTTAACGGTCACATTTTTATGATGTTTGGCACCTTTTCATTTGAACACCCCTTATATATTTTTTATTGAAGCTTAAAGAGTATTGTTAAATGAATTATCTCTTGAAGTTTTTACTTTGAAATACATGTTACACTTTTTGAAGAACAACCCATATATTATTAATTTTACTTAAAAGTAATTATGCTGAAAAACCAACTGTAGTTAGAAAATATTATGCAAAAAATCTGTATGCTGACAGGTACTATTAATTAAAGAAACCTATAAAAATAAGCAGACGAACTGGTATGATAGCAGAAGATTTTTATAAATAATTAAACCAGGTTGTCAAAGGCAGCTTTTTCCTATAAGTAGGCAGAGTTAAAGAAGAACCGTATAACCCTGCATTAGCCAGCATGCTGGAAAAAGTGAGGTTGACCAACATGCTGGGAAATTTGAGTTTTCCGCATGCCGAATAATTTAAGGTTTATTTCCCAACAAAGCAAAAGTAATTTTCCTCCTCAGTTCCAACCGCAAAGCAAATCACTGCAAGGAAAAATTATAATAAATTCCCAAAATAACCTCTTTTTCAAAAAAAAAATAAATAAATAAATAAATAAAATAAAATAAATAAATAAATAAATAAAATAAATAAATTTCAGGTCTCAAAAATGAAAAAAATGTGGTGGTTTGATCTTACAATAGTTTAGAAATATTTTAACAATATTAAACCATTTATTAATACTAATAAAATGATCCGTAATGACGTACTAGGCACAAAAGTAGTACCTGCAGCTGAGCTCAAAAGGAAAAATCTCTTTTTAAAGATTTATGCCTCCATATATTTCATTTAGATCCTTCTCTTTCAGAATTTTTATTTTAATATTTCTGTTTACAAATGACCATAAAATAATGTATTTAGGTAATATACGTTACAAAGAATTACCTGGTGATAATAATTCAATTTTGATAAAAAATGCACATAAGGCTTCTCTGTTTAGCACTCTAGTATAGAATCTTTATTCTTTAAGTTTATATGTATTTGTTGTGTTATAATATTAAATTACTATTTTTTCCAATCTGGGTTTTTCCGTCATGCCTAAAAAGACCAGGTAAGGGTTACTGAAAATCTGGTGATCCTGGAATTTTGCAGGGTAATACCGTAATGCAAGAGTAATACGGTAATTGAAACCAAACCAACTGGTCCTCAGTAAAAAAAGGGGATAAATTAAAGAGTTGATGGATTCAGTAATAATAATATTAAAAAATACTGTTGTGGGTGTCAATCTTTTTCAGTGATTCTGACTTAAGTTTTTAAAAAAGCCCAGCTCCGACTCTACATCCCCAACACTAACAAGTTAAAAAAAGGAATTAAGAAAAAAAAATAGATTTTCAGATTTTACTATGTAGGCAATAAAGAAAATATGATTTAGAAAAATAAAATTTCATAACAAATAACTGTTCTATTTTTCTGATAATGTTTCTATAAGTATTTTGAAAAGATGTAAAGTAATTTACATCTTTTCCTAATAATGTCTTAAGTAATTAAAAAAAGAGCTTTTTAGTCACAATAACACATGGTAATGGATAACGGTGAATCTAAGCTGCATATATTAGGGTCCATTAAGTGTAAAAATTTATACCTATGCTTTTGACCTAACACTGGTAAAGTGCAGTGCCATAAATGGGGTTCAGATGCATTTAAATAATTACTTTGAGAAAAACGAGTTAACTTTTCTATCTCCAAAATAAGAAATACAAAAGTTCCACTGACAACTTGTGAGACTCCAAGGTTTAACCTTTTGGATCCGGGCTGTTTTTTAGAAATTTTTCTTTCGACCCAGGTAGTACGACAGTTGAACCACAGATTTCTTTTCCATTGAAAAGAGAATGCATAAACTGTTGCACTGGACGTATGAAACCTTGAAAAAATCCCCGGCTCCAAAGGGTTCGAGTGAAAATATCAACCCCATCCTCTAAAAAAAATAGAGTTATGGTACAGCATGTGTACCGCCCGGCTCCTAAAGGTTAGGTAAGAAAAAACCGTAACCCCAATAATACTACGCACAGGACATATAAGATGGTAGTCAGTTTTTTTATCATTCATAGTAGTTTCATACCACAAGAAAATAAAAAAGAAAAAAAAAAGAAGAAATAAGTCACTATTTTTTTATTAGACGATACCTTTTTTTTTTGCTCTCCAGTATGCCTTCCATTAATTGAAATCTATGCTTTTTTTTGCTTCCTTTCCAGCATGTTTTTATTTAATTGTCTCCATGGGCATATTGTATAGTACAATATATATAATGATACTGATTTTTATTCGTAGGTTACAGGTTGAGAAACAATATTTGAAGCAAATAATCCTGATGCTTGCATTGTAGACTGAAAATTATGAGTGAGAACAAAAGTTGCAGCACAAAAAAGAAATCATTAAAAGGGGAAGTGGAAAATGGTGGGGGGGGGGGAGATACTGGCCTTTATTTTTTATTGCCACCTTTTTCTGTACTTGCGCCATGTGGAGAGTAGTTTATTTTAGGTCAAGGGTAGATCAGGATTTTTTTTTTTTGCTAAGCATTTTGTTTGCAGGAAAAAAAATTGTTCTTTTGAACGTTCTTTCTTTTATTAAAAAAAGCAAAAAATTGTTTTTTTCATTTTCTTTTTGAGAAAAATATGTTGTCATATCATAAAAATAATTTGTAGCAATCACAGTCCTGATGTACACTGTGTATTGTAATTCCTTCCCAGTAACTTCTATTAAATCCTTTTGGTACAAAGGATTTAGTAAAAACTACTTGGAAGTTGGAATCAATTGAAAAGAAAAAAATATTGATGTTCTGTTGTCAGCTAGTTCATTGAGCTTAAAAGTTAGTAAGAGCTTTTTTACAAATGAAATTTTGTAAAAGGAATAATTTTAAGAATGAAATTTTGTGAAGAGTCCGTTTTTACAATTAAAATGTTTTTGAAGAAGTCCTAAAACAGACTAAATAGACACTTGCAAGTCTAAAAAAGGGCAAAATAAAACTATTTAGAGACCCATTCGGTGTTTCAGTTAATGAAACTCCTGAAAGCATGCATTTGGAGCTTTCTGACGGGTAAGCTGCTTTAAAGGACCCTCCACTGCTGAAATAACTTCAGAATCTGTATTAAATTTTCTGCCACTGAGCTTCTTCAACGTTAGAAACAGCCAGAAATCGCACGGATGATTAGGACTGTATTAGAATGTGGCATGATTTTAATATTGCATTTACTAAGATATTGCTGAACATTTCGACTATTCACAACACTTTTTGGTGGCCCAGGTCTAGGAGCCAGTTCTGCGGACAGAAGGCTTTTCTTGAAATCACCATGCAATCTAAAAATCGTAGGTTCATCAAAACATTTGTCTTTGTAGGCTTCTTTCATTGACTTAACTGTTTCTAGAGAAGTTTTGCCTAAACGGTAGCAAAATGTTATGGCCCAATACATTTGGTTTTTTTAACTCTGAATCACTCATTTACATGTAGGGTAATACTGTAGGGCAAATGAAAAAAGTTCTTCAAACAAGCACGGAACTAGGAAAATAAAATCGTATGCTTTATTTAGAATTTTGTAGGAACGTATAGTTAGTTAATGTGTGTGTTGTATTTATATTATTGCATATCTAACAGTTTTAAAAAATCTCCGGCAGTTTTATTTTTCAGTTTTGCGGTATTGCCACTACATAAAAAAATAACTCTCAGTTTTATGGAATGCCCTTTGTACAGTATTCAGTAGCACATACATTTATGAGTTAACTTTTTCCATTTTGAACATTAACTAGTCAAGAGCAAATTAACAAACCGTAGCAATTTACATTGAGAATTTCAACAAATAACAATGAACCAAATGTAGCAAAATTAGTAGAAAAAACTCAGTCTCAGCCATGCCATTGATAATTTTGATATTATTGCATTCAACTAAATGCTTAGTTGCATATTGTAATATTTTAGCTACATTTTATTTACTTAGAAAAGCACGGCACAATGAGTATACTATATTGAGTAAGGTTGAAACAATGTAAGTAACTTCAATTAAACTCTTAATAAAACCCAGTCCAAATAAGAAATGAATGAATACTTTTCTGCTATAAAATAACCATAGACAACATAATTAATGCACAAACATTACAAAACAATATTGCAATATTTGTTACATTGTTTCTAATGATTGCTAGTCTAATTACTTTAACTTAAATTGATACATACCTGATGTACTTCTTGCCAACCTTGAGGATCACAAGTGCCAATGAAAGCGTGGTCATGTAACAAGAGTTCAGTTAACTGATGGTCACTTGAATGTAAAACAGTGTAATATAATGGCGTTAATCCTTTACTATCTTTATAGTTAGGTGATGCTCCCAAATCAAGAAGAGTCTAAAAGTAAATGAGGAGGAATTCATTAATAATTGATGAACAATAGACAATGCTTGACAAAAACAACAGTCAATTTTGTGAGAAATGAAAACTTAAATGATAAATTGCCTTAAAAAATTCTTTGACCAAGAATTTTAATTGGCGCTCATTAATTTAAAATGTATTTATCAATTACATTAGACCATGGCTTAAAGTTACTCATATGCACCAATTAGTTTATCAAATAATTTTTATTTACGCAAAAAATGAATGGTAAACTAATTTGCTCCATAAAGACTATAAGCTTATGTATTTTTCTCTAACACATTTTTTATCTACTTCTTAGACTGTTTATCCAGTGCAATCATTTTGACAGCAGTACATCAACTGTTTTGCAACATGAATGATTTAATTGATGAAATGCTTAGCACACTGCTTGAGCAAATGATAGTGCCTTCACTCAGCTTTAGCCCAGGCCAAATTTCAACATTGCATTAAAACTGGCAACTAGAAGTGAATTTTTTTTCAGTTAGAGAAGCGATTGCCTCTATGAATATATTTGTTGCAAAAATGCATTTATAGGCAACTACTGTTTAGGTACCTTTTTAAAACAACAGGTATAATAAATACATTAACAGCACATAATGGCTAATATACTTGCTCAAAATGATGTATGTTTAGTATTTTGTTAATTTCCATGAATAAAAGAGGAGAAATTAGACATGCTGGCTACTACCATACAGTGGAATTTTTAAGTGCTATCAACAGTTTGACATAAAAACTTTTTTTTGTTTTTTTCAAAACATAATGAGTGTAACAATTCTCAGATCTTTACCTTTAAAGCTTCAATATTATTTTTCTCCACTGCTTTATGCAATGCAGTCAATCCATCTTTGGTTCTAAAATCTAGTAAGGCCCCACCGTTTATTAATGCCATAATGATCTTAGAAGGTTGCTTTATAGAAGAAGCAAGTGTCAGAGGAGTTTCTGAAAATGAAGAAAATATTGAATTATGAAATTATAGTACTGCAATATATGAATAACAAAATTAGAAATCACAGTCTCATAAATTAATTTACTTAAATGTATGTACAAACAACATGTTTATGTATGCATTGTGTAGTGATTCAACACAAATAAAATAAACAAAACATGAAAATATTCCATTAACACTCCATTTAATTTAAAGCATAAAATTCCGTACAGAATTCTTTTAAATAATGTTTAAGACAGTAAGGTTAAGTTGTAACTATGAAGTTCAATCCGGCGGTAATTTCTGGGTTGAGTGGAGTCAATCCCACTGGATTATCTTAACTCTCTTTTAAAAGTTGTATTTTAATGTCAAATGTTTTTTTCCCCTTTGAATTAGAAAAGGCTTGATTTATTTGCTTGAATTACTTTTAATGAGAATTCCATTCATAAATTATTTGAAAATTGCAACTTAGTCATCCTTAAATAAACACTCATTAATTGCTCAAAAGTGTACCCTAATGTGCCTAATGGTTTATCACATGAAGGGATTTTTGTGCAAAAAGCAATGAGCTTGATGGGGGAGATAAATTGCGTAGTCTGTAGTTAGTTTTACGGAGATTAATTAATATTAACACTTCGCAGCTGATTCCAACAAAAGTTGCCTCCTTCAAAAAGAGATTTTATTTTCGTATAAGAATCTTTTTTGGCCTATACAGTGATGATTGATTTTAAATTGCTATTGTTATTCAGACTTACAACAATGATCAAAGCAAGTGAAGAAATACAGTACCGTCGTAAATTCATAATTGCAGCAACACTGCAGAAATCACATGAAAGCTGTTTATGAGTAATGCATACATATCATAATTGATCTCACTTACCATTATTAGAAGATTTTTTTTATTATTTATGATTGTCTTCTTAGACTTTAAAATAATAGGCTATTATCCGACTATAGTATATTAAGGCCTAATGACCATGTTTTTTACAATGTTTAATGTCGTCTTTGTTTTCAGCAAAATTGGCAATTTTTGGCTAGTTTCTTATAGTAATGGATCCATCCGCATGTTTACTTAATATTGCAATTTGTTGATTCAGATCTACAGTTTTTGTTTTATTTGAAATCTCCCTTAGATAGGCCTTATTACCCACACCTGCCTTATGTCATTTTATTCACAAGAAAGCAGTTTCTAAAATCAATGTATAAAATATACTAGTTTTAACGGTAAAGATGTTTTCAACGTTCTAAATTTACCCTTTTTCTAACCTGTTTTTTAAGTTAAAAACTATCAAGTTTCCAGCCTAAGGTTTGGCAACATCCGATTCAATTTAGAGGATACGGATTTTTAGTGATATAGTTAGCACCCACTCTGCCATTTTCTAGTAATGAATTTCCTTGTAGATTGTAGTTGTTTTTAATTACAGGTAAGCAAAAACTACCTAAAATCTTTGTAACACCCTTAACCAAAAAACAGCTATTTGTTATTCAACAACTATGTATATATATATATATATATATATATATATATATATATATATATATATTCATTGTAGAAGTTTTCCATTTTAATTTTACAGTGAACTCATTCATTCTAACAATGTGCACTACTAGGTAATTAAATTAAGAAACATTTTTGTTTTTGTGCTTAGCTTTCTTAAGCCCCCTGGCTATACAGGTTTTAGGTCTAAATTCACAGTTTGTGTCATATCTTAGCCAAATTTGGCATGGAGGTCCTCTGAAGATTAGAAATAGACATTGAAGGTGTTTACCCCTTATAGAAAGGGAAAGAGTAGAGCTTTCCCAATACCCTCTTGAGAAAGGGAGCTTTCCCAAAACAAATTCAATCTATGTTGGATGTTTGCCAAATTTGTTTTAGGGGTCCTTAGATGCTTACCAGGAAACCACACCATATGAAATTTAAATTATTAGTATTTAAAAGATCATAGTAAAACATTTTTCTTGATTCGTGATCATTTGCCTTTGTGTCCCCATTCTCGAAATATAAGGTCTTAAAATCTGACGAAAAGTCACCAAATGAAACGAGTTTTGAATAGTGATGGGAAACATCTTTTCAAATGTTTGGCAGATGGGAATCCTATCTGTTAAAATCTACAATTTTAAACATTTTTCGAGACAATTTTTTCTACTAGGTGGCGACATGAGCGTGCGCTCTGGTTGCGAGAAACGGGTGACATCACAGAGAGGAATGCATTGACACAAGTGTTCAACACCATATTTGGTATGTGTCATTGACGTCTGCATTTCCTTATAAGGCAACAATTTAGCTTATTGGCTAAGAAAGTGAGCATCCTCTTCGAGCGGCTCTCAGGAATTTTGTCCGTTAACACATTAATCTTATCTCTACTGCCTTCGTGTGTTTAGAATGTCCGGAGCAGCAATGGAGAGTAAAAAAATTTTCCTTAAGAAAGGCCGTTGGAAAATAACTTGGAAAAAGAGAAGAAAGCGATGATGTTTTCGTAAAAGATAATTGAATGAAACTTCTTATCATATTCCAGAAAAAGTGTAAACTTATTTATTCATCTTAGTATTATTCAAGTACAGCTATTAGTTATTATATTTAATTTTTGTTTGCATCAAATTGTACTGACCTCTCACCTGTAAGTAAGGATCAAGTGTGTGAAAATTAAGAACTGCATAAATTCATCGTTCACTGAGGAATCATAACATGAACTGTTGCCATGAATAGCGTGCACTCCGGACGAATCTTCTAATGGAGGATCTCAAAATTGTGAACAGCACAGACTCCGTTGCTATGGAGAGCTTATATTCCGGCCGAATCTTCAAAATGGAGGAGTGGTGTTTAAAATAGTGAGCTGCATCGTCTTCCTCATCAATTGCGAACTTATAGTGTGAATTGAACCCATCGACAATATAACTTACTACCCTGAACATCAACATTAAAGGATCATCGCTGTAGGAATGTGCCACGATAGCCTCTTGATGTGCAAGTATATTTTTTTAAAGTACATTTGAATGCGGGAGACGTCGACCCTCCCCTTCAAAAAAGAATTCAAGGTTCATTTATTCCTCTTTGAATTTAATGCAGCTAAAATTATTCATTTGATGCAATTTTTTGTGTTAAGAATTAAGTCCTATTTTTTATTAATATATATAGTTATTGATGAAGGTTAATGATGATGAATGATGCAATTTCTATGTATGTGAATTTAAATTTTAAATCTTTACAATTTTATAAATAAATAATGGAATGAATTTGAAATATGAGTTGAATAATTTAATTATACAAAATATGTTAGTATGTTTTTAATTAAGGGATTTAATTTCCAATTTTTTAATTAAGTGTTCCAACACAACGTACTAATTGATTATACGATCACGCATTTTTAATCAATTTTACATAGTTACAATTTTGCATTCCAATTTTACACTATCCCATACAGACAGTGAAATTGTCGGCGAGAAATTAGTATCTCCTATTTTTAAACAAACTTTTAAATTTGGAACTTTGTTTTAATTTTTCATCCTTTAAGATTCCATATCCCATCAACGAGGTACGAAGGCAAGTACTTTTTCTATCAAAAAAAAAAAAAAAAAAGAAAATGTCTCAAAAGTTTAACTCGTTGCCATAAGTACTAACTCTAAGATTGTTAAGGTGGGTTAAATAATATTCCTAAAAATATCGTTTTATTGGAATTGATTAATATTCATGTTTCAGTTCAGTCTGTATGCAATTTCGTGCAAGAAAAGTAAATGTCTACAAATTGTGTATCAATGAGCAATTCCACAGCAACGGATGTATCAATTTTTCACAAAAAAGCTTACAAAGACTAGAAATAAGTTAAATTCTTGTTTTATTTCACAAACTTATTAAAGAACATGGTCTTTACTACCATATACTGCAATTACATTTTGGAAATTTAATGAAAAAATATTGAAATAATAGCATTGTCTCCGTAACGGACGTATCTCCTAAGATACGTCCATCACGGAGCTAAAATACCATCATATAAATAATGTTTTTGGAAATCTTCAAAATTTACTTGTATTTTATAAAATTAGAGCCCATGCTCTTCAAAAATTCATCCAATGAAACAAAGACTTAACATATTTGGAGCCTCTACAGGCAGTTTTGAGCAGCAATCGATGCTTTTTTTCAGAATAGAATTGCTCGTTGTGTCTTTTCGATTGATTACTTTTAATCAAAAGCAGAAATTACAGTAGCAAAGATGTACCGGAAACAAACATTGTGATAGGATTTTATTGTGTTTAACTGGTTCCTTCTAAAACTGAAATCAATGATGTGTGATGATTTTTCAACATGTTCAATGAAGCAAAAATTTTTGTAGTGAAAGCTATGAGGTGCAAGATATTACAGCCAAAGCTCGATATAACGACCACCTTAGTCCCACAGAAAAAGGTCTTTATGCCGAGTGGTCACTATAACGAGCATTGACTGTATTAATATTGTTTACATAAGCAAATTTTTTTAAGCAAAGTACATGAGAAATAAAGAGCTCAAGTCGCAGATGATTACGATTATTTATTGGAACTATCGGGTTGTTCCATAATTATTGGCTGCAAACGATACAGGTAACTTCAACAGATCATTTCGATGGGACCAGTAGTGTTAAACCAACTAACGCCTCTACAACATGAAGTGCGAGTCCCCATGCTGTATGATTGGCATTCGGCTTGCTGCTAAAATTTAAGGGTGTCATAGAGCAACGGGATGTATGACTTGTGAATTTGTATGAATTCCATCTTGGTCATTTTGTGGCTGCAACAATGCCCAACATCAACAAAGCAAGGGGTGTCGGCATGACAAGTCAACAGACAGTCCATAGATTACTTACCAAGTTTCGTAGCAGAGATTTGGAGATTAGACATTAACCTAAAGCCGATCATCCTATGCTGTATGAGACACAATCGACGTCAAAGGTACGTCAACTCGGAAGCAAACCCTCGGTAACACCACAAACAACCTCCCGACATTTGACAGCACTGGACGATGTGAAAGGTTTGAAATAGGGGTACCATAGCTACTAACGAAGGTGCAACGTCAAGAGCGCATAGAGTTGTGCAAATCGCTACAGAAATGCTAGGTTAGCCACCCATTCTTGCACCATATCCTCATTGTAAATGAAAAAGGGGTGTTGTACAGCAATTGCAAGCACAAAGCACAGTGACAAATTATAGGGAACCCGTAAAACAGGTCTCCAAACCAAGCATCCACCCACAGAAGATTGTCGTCTCTGTTTCATGAATTGACAAGATATTGATATGCCATTGGTTCCTCCAGAGGGGCCGGACCATCAATATGAATGCTCAGTCATCAATTGGATGAATGCTGCAGGAAAACGCCCCATAAAATAACTAGCGTTTTTCAATAGGTCCAGTCCAATACTCTTGCATGATAAGGCAAGTCGTCATGCCTTAATTATTGGCCACTAAATGATCCAGCCATTGGAATATGAGCTTCTACCTCATTCACTTTATTCTCCAGACTGTAATTCAACCGATTGTCACGTTTCACCCGTTGGACAAGTTTGTCAGGAAAAAACAGGAGAAAGTTACGATTTAGAGAGTTTGGAAATATTTCAACCAACGTGATGCCTACTTCTGGTACAGTGGAATTTTTGCACTCAAAACTTATTGAGGAAAGTGTACTGCTGTGGGCAGGTAAAGGGCAATAACTGCAAAATTTTCGATTTTCATTTTTTTGCATTTTTGAAATCTATGTTACATTAGTTTTATGGTACAAGCATCTTTTTTTGGTTTCCATTGAAAAAAAACTGTTTTTTAACCAATGGTAATTAGCAGTAACTGCATTTTTCGTTACGATGGGCAGGTAAACGGCAGTATCTACATGTCTGCAGGATGAACATAATATGAATCGATGTGCAAAACTTGCATCAAGCCGCAAAATCCGTTTTCCTTTGTATCTAAACTGAGCGAAAGTAGGGGTGCCCTAATAGGAGGTCATTGGTTGCAGTTGAATGTTCCCAGGGGGGTGTTTTATTAATTTTTGGGGTTAATCAGTGTTAATATCAATGCAGACTTGAGTGATATAAATTGGCATTACCACTTGGCGATATATCGCCAAGCTTTTGGTAGCCAAGTGCTTGTTGCCAACTTGGTGACATATCGCCGAATTGGCGACAAATTTGGCGAAAAAAATTATTTTATGAGTTAGGGTTCAATTTAGCGCTATTGACGGTATTTTGCGAAAAATCCACTGAATAATGCTAAAATCGGCGATATTTAGAAAATGAATCGTTGTAAATCATTTTTTGCATTATTCGTGGTACATTAGAGGCGTAAATGTTTGAATTGTTATCTTGCTTATTCCAAGCACTTTTTAAACACTTAAGGCATCTACTAAGAAATTTACACGTAAAAGGAAGTAGTGTGGGGTCCATACCAGGTTTTTTTCTTTCAAATAAAGTTTCTCTCCACTAGCAGACAATATTTTTCACGATTTCAAAGATACACAAGCCAAACTTGGCAGACGACAAACAAAAATGCAGCAATGAAATGATTTTATTTACATTGTTTTGTTTTCTTTTAATTACAGTTGCTTTCATACTAACAGACGATAGTTTTTGCAGTTTAATCCCTAGCTGTTTTAATAGTGCTATAAAAAAAATCGTCAGCACAACAAGCATTTCAAGCGCTCTTTTTCTCAAAGTGATTTCTTGTTTTGATGCAAAGTACAAAGCATTAACTGATTTGTAGTAATTTTAAAACATCTGATGTGAACGCCACACTACTTCCTTTTACGTTTAAATTCCATAATAAATACCTCAAGTGTTAAAATAGTACATTAGAGTGAGCAAGATAACAATTCAAACATTTACACCCCCAGTTTGTCACGAATCAATGCAAAATATTGTTTTACAATGATTTATTTTCTAAATATCGCCAATTTTAACATGATTAAGTGATTTTTTCGCAAAATGTGCCCAATAGCGCCAAATTGAATCCAAATTTTTAAAAAAAAATCATTTTTTCACCAAATTTGTCGCCAACTTGGCGGCAAACACTTGGCGACCAAAAGTTTGGCGATATATCACCAAGTGGTTGTACCAAATCATATCACTCAATCTGCATTGAAATTAACATTGATTTACCCCACAAAGGGCTAAAAGACCCCCTTGGGAACATTCGAATGCAACCACAAGGGGAGGTGCACAACTAGACCACCCTCAGAGCCTACATACCAAACTAGAAGCTTCTACGGCATATAGTTTTTGAGTTATGCGACATACATACATACGCACATACATAGAAACATACGTATATACATACGCACATACAGACGTTATGAGAAAACTCGACGTAATTAACTGGGGAGTGGCCGAAAAGGATATTTCGGTTGTTTATATGTTAGTAGGTACATATGCACGTGCTGATAGGTCGAAAAAACTACTCAACATTCATTCGGGGGTGAGCAAAATCAAAATTTAGACCGAATTTTGAGTGAAATTTTCTTTGTGATCAAAGTGTTTCCTTTACTAAGTAAAAGGAAGTAAAAATGGCTGAAGAATCATCAAGTTTTGCTTCATATTTTGCATAATACAATACAGTTTCATTATATTTTTTAATTATATTTCGCGTTCGTTTACATTAAATCTATATCAAGTGGATGCACGGTATTTATGTATATTTTTAAATAAAACATATCATTCACAATGCAATAATATATTTCGTAATAACATATCTACTCCGCATGTTATCGAATATGTAAATGCTGGACATTTAGTAGCATACTGTGCAGTTACTGCCGACTGCCAGTCGATTCCGCATGACAATTAGAGTGAAAAGGGCAGGTAAACGGCAGTATCTGCTTTACCTCGCTCTGCGCTTGCAAAATCAAAATTCAATCGATTACCCAAAAAATATATCGGTATAAACATATAGTATCGCCTATGTTCGAAGTTCAATGTTTTATGGGTGTTTGTGGGAAATAAAAAACGCGTTTCTTCAAATATCTCGAAAACTCATTTTTGCAGATACTGCCGTTTACCTGCCCACGGCAGTGTACGTTTGCCGATGTGGTGGATACTTCGTTGAATAAAATACATTACTTTAGTTTTGTCGTATGTTCTCCTTAATGTTTTAATTTAGGCTCTCCTTAATGTTTCAATCATGTTTATTAATGTTCAATAATTATGGAACAACCCAATAAAATATGTGAAAGAGACACAGGAAAGTGTGGGTTTTCTGGGTATATTTCATGGGAAAACGTAATTCGCGGGATTTGAAAGCTTCCACAACCTACAATACTACAAACAATTCATGACAATATCTATTTTTCAAATGAACTTACTGGAGAGCCTTTCTGCTCCAAAGTCCATTTTTTGACTCCAGATATAGCGGAAAAATGATTTAAAATGACCGTTTACTTATGTTTATCTACATAAAAGTCATGTGTAATGCCCGTAACTGCTTTAGCAACAACCGTAATCACAACCAAAAACTGATAAAATTCCATTTTTCAACAAAGCGTTATGTTTTTCGTATAATATCATACCTCATTAATAGAGAAATTACTACAAAAATCTAGAAGATCATAGGTACAATCGATTCACAGAAAAGTAGCAGTGTTTCATGACATTTAAAGAACCATATCTTTTTTTTTGTAACGCCTCGTAACCACACATTTTTTAGATTCTTATACAACTTCCACCAATAATCTCAAACTATTGTTTGGTGATAATTATGTTGGAAGTGAGCTTTATCATTCATTGAAACTTCATCTTCATTAACTCTTTATCATTTTTCTTAAAACTATAACAGCATTTTTCAACAAAATATGAACAGCTGAAGTTGTGTGAATGCAACGCCCGTAACCATGGATTGATCCATAGGCATAAGTTCAAGGCAATGAATTGGCAGATAGACTTGCTAAGGAGGGCTGCAAACAACAGACTCCCACCTCAACTAAACTCACATATCACGAAATCTGTTCTATAAAGAAAGCCGAAATTATGAAGGAATGGCTAGTGCCCCCATACAGCAACTGGTACTCTTCAATCAATCCAGGCTTCTTTCTCGCCTTTTCAGGAGACAGAACATACTACACCTGCCTAACACGTCTGGCCAGTGGCCATATCAGAACCTTAAAATACACAGACGGCGAGAAAACGTTTCCCCTGTGTACCAAATGCCACCAACACCGAGCCTCCCCCAAACACATTTTGGACTGTCTCGGATTTTCCAGAGAGGATGTTTACTCGTTTCCTCTGCTGGTTGCGGACTTCCTCAGGGTCAACGGTTTACTTGAGCTGGTCTGACTACGTCAGACCAGTTAGGAGATAAGAAGAAGAAGAAGAAGTCCAATACTCTAGCTTTACACTGAAAAATTGTAAAACAAACCCATGGATAAAAAAAATCATTTTTGCAGATTGAAAAATTGTTTTCGTATGGAATACCCTCCATGAATCTTCTAACTTGATACAAATATTCATGTTTTTGAACTTTTCATCTCTCTAATCCGGTAGAAGAATATTTATGGTTAATATAAAGTGCTCTCCTTCGTCTACCCCCCCCCCCTTTGCACAATGTAATTTGACAAAATGTTTAATTACAAGTATTAGATCAGTCAAAATAAGCATTTATGTCATCAAATGAATGAATAAAACAGAAACAGAGCATTAATAAAAAAGTAGACTGAGATCGTTTTTCCAGTGAACCCTTCAATTACTTTGGATTTAAAATCGAACGGAGTTTAAAAAGACCTCATATAGAAAAAAGAATACAAGTACCTCCAGTTTCTGGACAGTGAAAATTTGGATCCATTCCCCTGGCACACATTTTTGTAATTTTCTCAATTTGGCCGCTGTTAACATGTTCCAACATCCTTCGCAGGTTGGCCTGTAAATAAAAGTGATTAGTAAGCTAATTAAACAAATTAAAGGCATTAAGTTTCATTAAATAACTAAAAAATACAAAATAAAAGCGGAAGCTACTTTCCTTTTCCTCATCCTCAACTTTTTTCTTTAAACACAACCAAAAACCTAGCATTATGATTCCTTTAAAAACATAAAACTAATGTTAAACTGCCGATGCCTCGCCTAACGTTAGTGTTTCGCACATCGTCAGCAAAGTATTTATATGAAGCTTAAACCACGCCTCCAACTGCGTTGTTTTGATGTTCGCGGTTTCGGTTTGTACGCCGTGCCTCTAAATGATGTTCTGTATTATTTCAGTGACGCCTACGTCTACGCTAGATGGCGCGACGTAAGGAAGTCTCACTAACGAACACTTTAAAGCGAATTCTGTCCGTTTGTTGGTGTTTGAATACTGATGAAAAATCTTCTCAGATTCTATCTATAAGTTTTCATGTGTGTAGCATTGAAGCACTGACGATATACTTTATTTCCAGCCATTGCCCACTGTACTTCAGTGTAAACAAATTCAGAAGAAAAATATTAATAAGCGGTAAGTAAGATAAATAAACAAATTAAATTTTAAAGCTAATAAACTATGCAAAAAGTATGAAATACTCTAATATTTATTCGATTTTCAGCCGTTTCAGAACCAAAATTTTCTACTTAAATAGGGGGGGGGGGGTCATCGTTACTCTTATAAACAATAGAAAAAAATACAAGTGAAGTAATAAACTTTTTGTGTCAATTAAACAAAGGCAGAACGTACGTGTTTTATGCATGTATATGTTTTATACATATGCAAAAAAAAAAGTAAAAAATATTTTCAAAAAATGCTTAGTATTTCATTTTTATGGTTATTGTTGGAAGAGAGTAAGACTGGAGTGTCTGGCTGTACTTATACCTTGGCATAAAAATTTTAAAAACTGGAACTCTGATTTTTAAACAGTTTCAATCGATTTCCTCTTCTCCCTTTATCTGCAACCAATATTACGTTTACATTATGTTAATTAAGATAAATCATGAAAATTCTAAAGAAAATTTTTTTTTAAACCCAAAGCAAAATCTATAGAACAATTTCAAGTGAATTGTAGACACTATTTGCCCCCCCCCCCCCCCCTCAAGGCTACGTGAAAACTCGAAACTTATTTTCACAGGCAAAATAAAAAGGTCTTCGATTTCTCTCATTCTGAATGGAAAATTTTAAATTTCTGTGTAGTAATCAATAACAAATGCTAGAAAATTACAAGACTGGGAGTGGAAAATAGTAAAATAATGTCGCCATCTAGCGTGCACACAATAAGAATATCGTAAGTCGTAATGAAAGTAATGAACACGCGATTGGGAGGTGTGGCTTATTCGTTATGCCACTTCGAAAAGGGAGGAGACAAATCTTTGCAATCGAGAAGTGGCTTTCTTTGTTCATTTTCCCAGAGGGCGCTGTCACCACGTGTGCTGCGAACAATTGCAACAGATCAATGCAAATAGTACTCTGAATTTCTCATTCTTTTAGACGCAGTTATTAAAGTAACAAAAATATTTTTTTTTCCTAGAAAATAGTAGTAATAATCGACTAATATTGTAGACGAAGAATGCTCTTATCTTCTGAAGGAAATTTGTGCAACATTTTCATGGAAAATATTCATTTATATCTTCATTATCAACTTGACGAATTCGTCTGCTAACAATATTTTTTGCGTGGTACGATGCTTTGTTTTTTCGAATAGGAATTTCTCTAAGTAATTGATACATTGCGAATGTAGTAGAATAAATTGTGAATTTTGTAATGTATTTCGAAAACTATTTAAAAGTGAAATAATCATTAGCTGTCACGACTTATAACAGGAAAAAAATTCATGTATATGTTTTATTTACTTAATTTCAAGTTCATATTAATTAAAATTATTTATTTATGTAATCATTATTTTCTCCTTAGACCTAATTTTTTTATTTTTACTATTTATTCATTCATTTATTTACATTTTTTTTCACAATGAAAAAAAAAAAAAAAAAAAAGTGTTCGAACACATTTTTTCAATTTATTTTTGAAACCCCCCTTTGAAAAAAAATACAAGTAAAATACGAATGAATTGTGATTACTGATGAAGATATCAATAATTTTTAATTTCTGAGTGAATATCAAGAAAAATGCTAATTTGACTACGAAAATTTTTAAAGATCTTTCGAATATAAAATCGACAGGGGGAGGAGAAATCTCCTTCGATTTTTTTTTTTTTTGAAAATATAGCTCTAAAAAGCAGTTTTAGACGATCTTCGGAGATGTTAAGCTGTAGAGAAATTCGTAGGCCTACCAATGGATTTTTTATAATTTGTACTGATAAACATTTCACTAGACGATTTTTATTAATGCTGGGGGAAAACAGGTTAGGGTGCTACTGTCCATTTTTCGAAATTAAGAGTTTTAAAATAGTAACTGCAGATAATTTTCGATGGTGTTATCAGGGGTTGGGGATCTTCCTGCAAAATCTTTTTGGAAGTGAAGAACTCTATACAAACTGTGGATTGGTATAGGGAACATACACACACATATTCTTTGTTTTATTTACACAGATTACTCATATAAATTCAACAGTAATGCATAATGCACATTAAAAGCACGAAATCCGTAAGTTTTTACTGTCATTCGTATGTCGGAAACGGCCCTTACCATTTGAATGAAATTTTATATGTAGATGAAGTTTTGAATTATTAAGTTCAACTAAATTATTTTTTTCTGTGTAAACGCGATTTTACACACACAAAGACAAAAAAAAAAAACTTTTTTAATAGTAATTCGTATTTCGGGAACGGCTATTACGATTTGAATGAAATTTATATTTAGGTAAAGTTTTGGTTTTTTACTTCATTGACTTTTTCTATGTAAAAACGTTATTTTACAAAAAACAAACAAACCGTTTTTTAATATATCGTATCTCAGAAACGGCGCTAACGATTTCGATAATATTTGGTACGTATTTAGATAGAGAGTTTTGACTTTTAAGTTAGTCTACATCGGCGTTTTATCTTTAAAAAAAAAAAAAGAAAAAAAAAAAAACAGCGATTTCATGCAAGAAAAACTTTTTTTTAATTTAATTTGTATCTCGGAAACGACTCTCACGATTTTGATAAAATTTTAGTTTTGCTTTCTAAGTTCATCTACAACTACGTTTCTTCTGTAAAAACGCTATTTTACACACACACACACACACCCAAAAAAGTTTTTTTAATAGCCGTATTTCGGAAACTTTTTACAACTTGAATGAAACTTATTATTTAGGTGAAGTTTTGGTTTTTACGTTCATTTATATTGACGTTTTCTCCGTAAAAACGCAATTTTACAAAAGAAGAAAAAAAATTCCTGTTTTTTAATGTAATTCGTATTTCGGAAACGGCTGAAACCATTTCGTTAAAATTTTGTATTTAGATAAAGTTTTGACTTTTAAGTTCATCTACATAGAAGTTTTCCTGAAGAAACGACTTTTTTAACCCCCCCCCCCCCAAAAAAAACAGTTTTTTTAAGATAATTTGTATCTCAGAAACGGTTCTAACGATTACAATGACATTTTGTAATAAGATGCAGTTTTGCTTTCTAAGTTCATCTACAGCTGCATTTTTTCTGTGAAAACGAGATATTCCAAAAAAAGAAAGAAAAAGACGTTCTTTAAATAGTTATTCGTTACTCGGAAATGGCTCTTACGATTTGGATGAAATTTTGTAGAAAGATCTAGTTTGGTTTTTACGTTCATCTACATTGAATATATATAGATATTTTATACATATATTACGGTGGTCCTTATTTTTCAACCTTGTTTTTCTTAAGTTTCACACCCTCATTTTTTTACGTCTAAAACTAACACCAGAAAAAAATTAGGTAATTTCTAACATTTTAAATGGTGTTGCAGAGATTGTAAATATGACGTTTTTTTTTTTTTTAAATGAACTGTTTTTCTTCAAACTTAAATAAATAATAAAGTAAGAATTTATGAATTTATGTCTTACAATGAACTAAATAAATCAAATATGCATCAAAACGTAGCTTACAATTTACTGATATAGTATGTAGCGAACGAGAGAACTCATAGTTCGAATTGCGACGCTTACGTCATTGTTTGTTCCGAGGGACGGTGAGCGACAGCTTGCAGGAGCAGTACACTTCTAGTGTACTATAGTAAAGCATGTATTTTGTAGCTAATCAGTTTTAGTCCTTAATTTAGATATTACTACTATTAAATATTTGTTTTAAATAGAAATAGAAAAAAAAACAGCTGCTACTAGAATTGAAGAATTTTACTATTTTACTTTAACTCCCTTTGCGATAAGTGTTATTAAAAACATTTGAAAAATACTTTTACCAGTTGCTTACTGACTCAAAAGGAAAATAAATAAGGGGCAAAATTTAAAAAATATATAATTAGTTCTTCGCCCGTATGTTACGGACCACCCAAATATTCAAATATTATATGTATATATCAGGGGTGGCCAACCTTTTTTGGGAGAGTGCCACTTTCAGGGGGAAAATAGTTCTGCGTGCCACTTTCAATTTTTTGAATAAATTGAAAAATGTGAAAAGGTGAGAAAATGGTATTTATAGGCTTTTTTTGGTTTTTACTCACAAACAGCACATTTTTTCTATATAAATCCGCAGGTGTACTCATCCCTTCCCCCACCCCAAAATGATTATCCCCTCCCCACATGCTTCAGAGCAACTCAAGAACAAGGAACCCCCCCCCCCCTTAAAAACACTCTTCCTAAATTCAGTTTGTTTCAAAATCAGGGTTTGAAAAAACCCTTTTTTTTTTGAAAAAAGCCCAGCCCGCCTAGGATTTTAGTCATATATCCAAGTTTTTTCTAGTTTTGGATGAAAACCCTGGATTTTTTTGCCCGTGGTATAAAATTAAAAATTCATTTGTAAAAAATTGATATAGCAGAAAAAATACTATATTTTAGTTATTCAACTATAATTCTTTTAAAGAATGATATAAAAATTTGGCATGGACCCCACACTACTTCCTTTTACGTGTAAATTTCTTAGTAGATGCTAAATAGTGCTTGGAGTGAGTAAGATAACAATTCAAACATTTACATCCCTAGTTTGCCATAAAACAATGCAAAAAATGTTTTTCAATGATTAATCTCCTAAATATCGCCGATTTTAACATCATTCAGTGGATTTTTCGCAAAATATCGCCAATAGCACCAAATTGAACCCAAATAAAAAAAAAATTTCGCCAAATTTGCCGCCAACTTGGCGATATGTCGTCAAATTGGCGTCAAACAGTTGACGACTAAAAGCTTGGCGATATTTCGCCAAGTGCTAGCGCCAATTCGTATCACTTTTGTCTGCATTGAAATTAACACTGATTTACCCCATAAAAGGGGTAAAAACCCCCTTGGGGAAATTCGAATGCAACCCCAAGGGGAGGTGCACAAAAATAAGCCAAAAGAGAAAATAAGAACAATTTTGCTGCTCACAGAAATGTTACCAAAGTTTAAAAGAAGAAGAAAGTTTTCTTTCCTAACTTCAAAAACAAAATAATGGAAATTTCGTGCATTATTCTTCACCATGATAATAAAAACAATAAACATCGACAAACATCAACCAGCAAATGATAAATTAAAAGCCAAACTCGTTCACTCAAGCCATTTACTGCAATTTATATTGAAATAAAAAAAAGGAAATAAAATATGTTTTGCCAGACGATAAATTTAGAATAGTTTACTATCATGTTGTTTCTTTTTTTGACCTCATTTAGGCAGGGATTCAAGTGAAACAGGCCATCGCAAATTACAATCGCTACTGGAAATGAATTACATTAGAACGTTTCTTGATAAAAACATCGTGACGTCAGCGTGACGTTTGCCTATGAAAAACGAGCTAGATAAAACGTCACAGCCTACTTGGCGAATAAGAGGAGATAGCTGAGTGCTTGTGAGCTCTTATTGGCTCCTCCCGTAGTAACGTCATGCCAAGTTAAGTTGATGATAATGTAATTCACTTCCAGGAGCGATTGCATTCGAAGCGATCGCAGTGCTGTTTCACTTGAATCCCTGCAATAGTTAAACAATGTTTCCCTCTTCTACACAACTCGTCAAATCGCCAAAATATCTCTAAACTCACAAAAATGGTACGCGTCAGTTTCTTCCTTCTCTACCTTTTTTAAAGAAAGGACTCGATTTCTCATTTGATTGACAGGTGCCATCTTATCACGATTTTATTATATTTCATTTGACTAATTTTAATAAGGCTTGGAGTTTGGATTGCTACAAAAACAAACACATTTTTAAAATTATTAATGGAAAAAGAACGAAACAAATAAACGAAATAAAAACGTAACCATGGTAACAACATTAAAAGTTGATTTCCGTTGATAAAATAGTTCATTTCATTAACCATTTTATAATCGTTTGGCTTGCTTTACTGAAGATAAGCCTTGAATTCCGGGATTCTAAAAACAATTGTTACAGCTCTCCTGATGATCGTAGAAACTTCGAAAAAACTTCATTTTGTGCAGAAAATTTCAAGCTTTCGAATGACATAAGACTTGAAAATGTGTGTGAAATATTTCTTCCCTATTTTATCGAATTTCCGCTAAGAATTCGAATAGAAAAAGAACGAAATGGAATTTTCGAAAAATCGCTTCGAGGTGCAAAACTACATGCTACAAACTAATTTTGTACCAAGTGGCATGAAAATCGACCGAACGGTTTTGGCGCTACGCGCGTAACAGACAGACAGAAGGACAGAAAGACAAACCTTCAGCTTTATTATTAGTAGAGATAGAGATAGAGAAGAGAAGAGATAGAGAAACCACTCATTCTCTACTAAAACATTATATACCCAACTACAGCTTGCTACTTTAACTTTTCCTGAAATCAGGGGAGCCCTGAAGAGAGGTCACCAAAGCCTCCGAGTTTTTATTCTTCAATACGTTTTTACTAAAAAAAAAAAAAAAAAACCCGTACCTTTATTTTCTATTTTTTTTTTTTTTTTTTTTTAAACTTGGTCAAAATGCCGCCCCCTGGCTGCTGCGCCCGTGGCAAGAGCCACTCCTCTGCCAACCCCTAGCTACGCCACTGATAGTACGCACACTGAAACAAATTCTCAAATTCTCCAAACATTACGTATTTCTAAAAACTCTCTTTAGAAATGCACTTTTGAGAAACGCATAACATTCTCTTAAATGCACTCACAAGTAGAATCTGGAATTGTTAAAGAATAGCTCTCAGTCTCATTTTTGGCCCGCTGAAATTTTTTACCTGAAGCTCAAATTTCCTGTGCCTTTCCTGTAATCAGACCAGGGCCGTCATTTCAAGTTTTTCCAGGGGGGGGGGGGGACAAAGGGTCCAAACACAATGCAATTTCATCTGAAAACGCCAAAAACCTTGCCCACTTATATGTAAATACATTAATTTCTCAAAGTCAGGGGGGGGCAATTGACCCCCCTAAATGACGGGCCTGAATCAGCCTTGATTATATTGACTGTATTTTTTATGTCAATATAATTACAATTAAAAATTAATCATGGTATTTTTTTAGTGGTAGCAAAGAGCCTGAACTTTTTTTTTTTTCAATTATCTGATAATTCTTCGCGTGCCACTATGAATACCTTGCCGTGCCACTCCGTGGCACGCGTGCCGCGGGTTGGCCACCACTGGTATATATTATATACCCAGGTAGCACAAAAAACGTTTAAACGTTTTATAAACGTTTTTAATCCGTTGTTACAACGTTAATAACCATTTTACAACCTTTAAAAAACGAAGTGTGCTACTTGGGTATACAGGGTGTCCACTCCAATCGTGGACCAATAGCTAATTTCTAAACCGTTAGAGATAAGCATAGAGTTTATTTAGGAAAAAATCTCCAAATTACGAAAGGAATTTTGGGTCTATTCAATGTTTTTCAAAAAATCAAATTTTGAAAGAGTTACGAAATTTAAATTTTTATACAGCCCCCCAGTCCTATCAATCATATTTAGTAAAACATTCTTGACACTGTAACGTTTAAAACTAAAAAAAATCACTCTTCTATCACAAAAATTGACCGAGTTATGACGTTTTGAAAAATCAAGATTTTGAAGGATTTCGCATACGGTCCCTTAAGCGATCTCTCGATGACGTCATGAAATAATGCAAAATCTTGATTTTTCAAAACGTCATAACTCGGTCAATTTTTGTGGTAGAGGAGTGATTTTTTTTTAGTTTTAAACGTTACAGTGTCAAGAATGTTTTACTAAATATGATTGATAGGACTGGGGGGCTGTATAAAAATTTAAATTTCGTAACTCTTTCAAAATTTGATTTTTTGAAAAACATTGAATAGACCAAAAATTCCTTTCATAATTTGGAGATTTTTTCCTAAATAAACTATATGCGTATCTCTAACGGTAGAAATTAGCTATTGGTCCACGATTGGAGTGGACACCCTGTATATACATACACACACAAAACGCTTTTTTTTTTAATTTCACAAAATTAACGGCCGAAAAAGTAACGAGAGAGACAAAGCTCAGTTTTGTTTGTTCAAGAACGAAAGAGTAGTTGTCGCAAACAGAAGTTCATCTTTTTTGAAGAAATATAAAAATCGTAACGTAGTGGTTACGACCAGAAAATTGTCAAAGGCTTTCATACTAATATATATATATATATATATATATATATATATATATATATATATATATATATATATATATATATATATATATATATATTTATTCCAATTTTTCCGGGGGAAAAAAGAATTCTTCACAACGTTACTCGCAATGACCTCAAAGGAAAAATTACTCTTCAAAACAATAAATCAAAATTTTTAAAACTTTTTTCCGCTCAGTATTTTATAACATTTGAAATCAGATTTAATACTCAATTTGTCAGTAATTAGCCAGTTTTTCAGCAGACACTTTAAAAATATTGGTTTAATAAAATATGAGATGAAATTTCTTGAAAAAAATGGGATCTACATAAAGAAATTTTAAAAGCTCATTTGCGAAAAGAGACAATGAAGTAGCTTTAGTATATCATAGAAAAACTTACCCTCGTATGGAGTTGTTTTATTTGCTTTTCATCGACGTTCATCATTTTGTACACTCTTCTTTTGTACCGTAACTAAAGAGAAATTGTACAACATTTAAAGCAATTTATATGCTGCTACAAATTCTTGAACAATATATTTTTAAAAAAATATTTGCAATATAGTTGGTTGCATGTATAAATCATTAAATAATTGCAATTTTAGAAATTCGCAGGAAGCCATTTATAAATAAAATTATCTTTTGTGCTTAAAATTTAGGAAGGGACGATTGTTTTGACATAGCATTGCGCAGAAGTGTTTTCGAATTGATGCAGTTCAAATGTTCAAAATATATAATACCATCAAGACGTAAGAATATGAGAAAAATTTTCTGCGGTTTTCGCTTAACCGCGGTTTCCGTGCCACCCTATTTCGCGGATAATCGGGAGTTTACTGTATTTACACCAAAATATAATAATGTGATAATTAAAAATGATTTTCTGCTTAATTGAAAGTCATTATTTGACACTAAACATGGCGAGATATAAAAGTTTAAAACAGAAATGAGTATCCATTAGCACGAATCAATAGTTGTAACGAGTGGCCATGCAATCTATTAAAAAAAAACATCGAGTAAAAACGGAGAGTTCACTCACGTTGGTGAAAGACATTAACAGGAGTTTCTGACTATTGAATTTAGAAAGAGGATTTCAGGTGGTTGTAATTTTTTTAACTTATTTTTATCATACGGATGGAAAAAAAACCTATAGCAAACATCGTTCTACGATTGATTATTCTAAATATATTAAATTTTCAAAAGCAACTATAAGGAAAATTAATTTTTCCTTTTCACTTATCAAACACCACAATTAGATTTTTCTTTAACTTAGAGTGTTTTGTACAAATATTTAAATATAAAATTAAATTAAAAAAAGGGGTGGGAGGGGACGTTTGCTATAAAGATAGCTTAAATATTTGAATATCCCACTTCTCTTTCTTGTAGTAAAATAAACGAATAGGGTAAGTGCTCCAGTAGTCGGACAGTCTCCAGTAGTCGGCCACAATGACATAAAACTCCTCATAAATAGTACATTTTTAATTCAAAATCAGATATGGCGCATTCACACATTCATGTACCTATCCTCAATCATCAACCAGTGGCAGTTAAGTTTTGGGTACTTTTTTTGAATTAGTAATGAGTCATTTCATTTTGAATGGTGTGCCTGTCATCCAAGATTGCGATTCTGCTTATTTTTCAGCTAAGAGGACACGTTTTCTTAAAATGGCCAATTACACTTATTAATTCAATTCTACTGTAAATTTGAGTGATTTTCATCTTAATGGACTGTCTAACATTATGTTTCAATGAAAGAGCGAACTCCTGGTTAGACTCGATTGTTTTTTAAAGGGGTGGCCGACTATTGGGTACAGAATTCTTCTGCATTTCCAATAGTCGGCCATGGTAGGCCGACCACTGGTTCTAAGCAGTTTGGATGATTAATCCAGTAGTCGGCCACATACTTAATGTAGCTTTTCATTCTTAATAGGGGTTCATCAAATTAAAACTAAATTAACTTATTGAAATACAGAGACAATTTAACTGTTTGGAGTAAAAATAAATTTTCCAAAGTTTATTTTCCTTGAAAAATAGTAATTAAATTAAATGTCTTAACTTCTTATGACCACCATTTCGACATTTTATTGCTCTTAGTGTTGTAAATTTAATTGAAAATTCTAAAAAAGAGATTTTTTAATACGCATACGTTGAGTTAAGATTATAAGTTTTAATACTCATCTAGTTATTATCAAATGATGTTTTAATATTTTTTCTTATCAAATTTTATCTTAAACTAATGAAATTGGCGAAACGAGTGATTTGACTTCTATTGATACTTATTCGGCAGTTAATGAACATTCCCCAATTATAGGAGATAAGATGCATTACTTCAACAATCATATAGACTCAAGTTATTTAATAAGTGCCAAGCATGTAGTTATTCTTTCTTTTGCTATTATGCTTAACTTTTTGCTTTACCAAAGGTTCAAGACCCCTGTGCTCTATTTAGGATAATTGTTTCAAATGTTGGTGCATTTTCACTAATGATTCTCCCCAAATGTTTGACTTCTTGAGTTTTCTTCGCTAGAGGATTAGAATTGTGCTGAGTTAATTTCAAAACTACATGGTTACATTGTTGCAAACTAAATTTTTTTTTTTTTTTTTTTCAAGGTTATTCCTTGTTTACTAATATTCTTGTCGAAAGCTGTAAGATTACTTTCATGACATCCCGAGTTCCATTTACTTCCTTATTTCATCTTACTTCAATTAGTTTAAAACAAATAACCTTGCTTCAGGGGAATATTCTGTGCCAGATGAAGCCTTGATGGAGATTCCTTTCAGCGCATTTTTGAATGTATTTTTACTTGCATAGTTTTGGACGCAATCATTTCTAAAACTACAGTTTTAGTTTTATGTTCCGTACGTTAAAATTCCGTTCTAATGAATGTGAACCAGTTAAGTGCCGACGTGATTATTGGTCATGAATTGTGTTTTCTTCAGAAGCTTTTTTTTAACTTTCTTTTAAGCCCAAACTACGTATACGCAATACGTAATACTTTGTTGCAACAACATTTATTTTATCTTTTATCAATTATTTCACAATACAAAGTTAAAAGTTAAATCGTTTATTTCTAGAGATCGTCCTAAAACGGTGTCCGGGTTTAACAAGAGGAAGGGGTGATTGATTAAACTGTGACAGATTGCGGCAAGGGGGGGGGGGTAACAAGAAATATGCGTTTTCATATTTTGGTTCACAAAAAAGCATTTTATGTAACAACTAGCGGTTGATGTTTTAAATTATTTTCTTTTTGATATGGACATATTTTTAGACGTTATTCAGAAAAAAATATAACTGTTTTTAGGCATCTAAAGTATAAAAACATTAATGTCCCGAGAAATCTGTGCTAATTGTACTGTCTAAAATTAATAATGGTAGATTGATAGTTAGAGAAATAAGTAAAGTACATAGTGTATCAAGAAGTACGCTAACATGATTATCTACACAAGTTGAGTACTAGAGGTACCACGAAAAATATGACCAGACTAAGTATAATGCATCGCTGCATGCCCGTCATTTCACGTTTTTAGAGGAGGGGTGGGGGGGACAAAAGGTGCAAACACAATGCAATTTCATTGGAAAAAAGCAAACATCACGCCCACATATATATTAATTAACTGATTTCTCAAAACCGGGCGGGGGGGAGCAATCGACCCCCCCCCTCCTGTTCCCCTATATGAAGGGTGCAAACACAATGCAATTTTATCGGAAAAAAGCAAACACCACGCCCACTTATATATTAATTAGCTGATTTCTCAAAACCGGGGGGGGGGGAGCAATTGACCTCCCTTCCTGACCCCCCAAATGACGTGTCTTGTTCGTTGTAAGTTTCCCTTTGTTTTGTTTTTTTAATTCAACCCCCTAAATCAGATAAGATCAATGAAAATGAAGTGGCCGACTACTGGATTCAACATGGCCGTGCACTGTATCTCTGTGGCCGACTACTGGAGCATTTACTAGTGTTGACAACAGCTTGGATTTTATCATAATTTTTTTTTTTAATTCTGAAACAAGTAGGTGATTCACTATCAGAAAGGTTCATTCTAAAGTTTTACCTTGTGTTTATTGCTGTATTGACAGCTGAAAGTTCTAGGTTAGCCAAGATCCACAAAAGATCTCTTAAATGGCCGACTACTGGAGCACTTACCCTATACGTAGGATTAAGAACACTTAGAGGATATAATTAAAATTGAAAAGCATACCTCTACATAACCAATAGATGTGCGGAAAGGATAATCAGCCAAAGGCCTTTGTTCATCCAGGAATTTACCAGCTTTACCATTGATAGGAGGACAAAAAATTCCGTAATTGAAGCTTTCTTTAAGTTCCTAGAAAGAAACAAAATAGTAAAAATTGAGCTAGTATGTTTCATTTCAAAATAGATAGATTCTGTTCAATAACTTTTAGGCCAAATTAAAAAAAAAAAAAGAAACATTACAAACCTTAGGTAATGAAACTATTATGTGTTGTTTGATGTCCCAAATATATTCATCATTTTGAAACTGAAAATTTTTCTGAAAATATAAAAAATAACATTAAAGCGTTCAATATTATCAAACAATACAAAAATAATAAAATGAAAAAAATACTTAAACATGTTAATGTAGCAAAATGCTTACACAACTTGATAGCATCATTTAGAAAAATATTTTTTTCCCACAGAAGAGGCACACAGTGTTACAGTTTCATTTAAAGGCTGCAGCAAATTAGTTCGAATTTATTTCATGATTGTCAACCATTTTCTATGCTTGTCAGAATTTTTTAGAAGTTTCAAGTGTTTAGAAAAAAATTATTGCATCATTTTATATTTTGTCTGTTAATCGTAAACACACGTACGTTTTCCACGTCAATCCCCCCCCTTTTTTTTGGGGGGGGGTGTAAAAAGAAATCTTCCCATTCATAATTGAATTTATTTTCATTCATGATTAACACTTACTTAAAAAAAATTGAACTAAACTTAAGTCGTATAATAAACGTTTAAATAAATTACAGCGAATATTTATTTAAAGTATTCTTTACCGTGTTTTGTTCAGAATTTTTCATCGTAACATTATACAGCGTGTTCGTGATTGCGCATAATTTGAATGTAGATAAATCGTTCTATCTCAGCAGAAACTAAATAAAATGTTATTCATTTTAAAAAAACATTTGTGTTTCGTTAGTTTCAGCTGTTGTCATCTCACAAACTCTAATTTTTTAACTTTTCCAGATACAGTGACGAACCTTGGAACATTTTAAAACAAGATTTATATTCAGATCCGAATTTATTGAGGACTACGAAGTATGCATGTCGCCGTTCCAAAAACATGATCTTTTTATTTATTTATGTTTCTTTTTTTCTTTTTTTTTTTTTTTTTGTACAATTACACAAACAATAAAAAACTGATATATAAGAAAGATTTACACCACAAAGTGAAAATTATATCTAAGGCTAAGATGGGATTTCAACGAAGAACTTTCGATCAAATCACCATCTAACTACTAAGATTAGTTATACTACTTTAATTACCATTGAAATTATTACGTACGGTAGTAGGCAATAGAAATTGCTTGATAAATTTTTTAAGTTATGTTCATCGCATTGTCAATACAAATCATTATCAAGATGATCCTTGAAATAATTGAAGAAGATATCAATAATAACGAATGTTAAGGTTTTTTTGATGCATTAGCGTTGAAAATTAAGATCATAAACACAAAATCTGTGAGAACTGGAGAAATATTTGGTTTCTGGCAACGAAATTTGTCTCAGCGAAGTATTATTATGGAAAAAAGCAAAAGATGTGTAGTTTTGGTTCAGGTGCAGATAATATGAAAAGCGCTAAAATGTTGTTGCACATTTACATTTCGAGAAATGTATGCTAATTGAACAAGATAGTGAGCTCTCGATGGCTGTGTCTCGGTCTTGGACGAGTAAACGCCAAAACTAGTTTAAAAACAAAATAGGCAGGGGTTAAGTTTTTTTTTTCTTGAAGCGTCGTTGTTTGTTTGAAATAAAAAATAATTTAAAAAATCACTCCAAACATCCTCATCCTGCTAAGTCACACACTGTGAAACTATTGATTTGTTTATCGCATTTCTTACCATTCCCATTTTCCACGAATGAAATGTTTTTGACTCTTTCACCGATCATCAACGATGCTGAGGGGCACTATTATATGGAGTGCAGCCATCATGTACTCTATAGAGGAATGTGGGGCAAAGTGAAATAGTTAAGAAAGCTGACCTATTTCAAAATGAACGCATCGGAAATTTGTTCTGAAAATTATTATACATAAAGATTGAATAATGTATTTTCTATGACAACTTGTGTTGAAATATTATTTTTTAGTTTTGGCAGTTATTTTGCACCTTCAAAAAAAAAAAAAAAAGGTAGAAATTTTCCACCTTAAAAAACCATGGAGCAAAGTGAAAAATGTAATATTTTTACTATGAAAAATGTTCTATTTTGTGATTAACCCTACACTGCATAGCGTTGCCAACTGGATACACGGACTATTTTTCCTTATGATAAAGCATAAAGCAACTCAAGCATAAAAAGCAAGTATTGGATATCTTTAAAGCAAATATAAGCATCTATCCTCAAAATTAAATTAAAAAAAAATTCCAATGCTTTCTTATTACACTGAAAAATATATTAAGTTCTTTCAAAGAACAAAAAATCATGCAGTGTAGGGTTCACAGTAATTTTCATCAAATGGACGTGTAAACAAACGAATAAATGACTTATCAATGAAAAATAAACGAATAAATAAACAAATTAGTCAGCTCATTAATTTATGAGAAAAAGAAATGAGTGAATAAAATAGAGAATGAACAAGAAAATCAGTGAACGAATAAATAAATAAGTGAATTAATAGGTAAAAGAATGTAAATTAATTTATAAATAAAGAAATACCTAAGTGATTTAAAAAAATCACTGCATAAGTAAACGAAATGAACTATTTCACTTTGCCCCGTCCACTTTGCCCCATGTGCACTTGACAAATTACATTGAACATTCATAATTAACCCCTTCAGTCGGAATTATGAAATAGTTAACCAAAAATATTTTTATTTGGTACACAAAGTACTATGGCTAAGAGCATCTCATAAACAAAATTTCAAGCTTGTGAGTAAAAAATTAAAAGAGTTATGAAGTGTCCAATTTTCCAGATACATATTTTAAAATTAATATTTCAGCTAAAAATTATATGAAACATCACACAAACTTTGTCGTAAAATATTCTCCAAGCAATAGCAAAACATAATATAAGCATTTGAAATGATAAATAAAAGATCATACAATTTTAGAAAATTCAGAAAAAAAGCAACTTTTTTCGACGAGAGTGCATGGCTGGAAAAACAACCCAATTTCAGTTTCTCAATCCATTTTTGGGAATGTTGCCAATCCCAAAAGCAGAAACTTTTGCTCAGATAATAACAAGCAGATTGCAAATTGTCAACTACAAAAAAAAATCAAGTAATTAAGTCAATTATTAAATGATTAGCAGCTGTTCAAAGTTGATGTCCGGTATACCGGACACCAGGTCTGAAGGGGTTAAGAGCAAGAATCTGAGAAACTGTCACGCCTAGCATTATGAGGTGATTCATGACATCGTAGATATTTTCCGAAAATTTACCAAATGTTTATTATCTTATTGAAAGACCAAATCTATAATGTTTTGTTCTAAAGTTGAGTTGTTTGGTTTTTATGGATCCCTAAAGGTGAAGGTGCGCTATCAAAAATTAAGCGGATTTTCAAGACATAGAGAAGTTGCTGTGAGCCAAAACTTTTACCAGAAACTGTTGAACTCCAATTTTTTGTATATGGATTACAGAAGGTTTAAACTTTACAAAATGAATGTTAAATTTGTGGTAAGTTGTTGCCGTAAGGTCAGTGAAGGCCCTCTAACAAGGCATTTTTGACGTTTTTCAGCATTTTTGAGGTCCAAAAACAGCTTGTACATTTCAGTTGCCACGGCAAAAGTAGTGTCGTTTGAAAGGCCAGTGTACCCCTTCTTCTAGAAATCCCATAACGATGCATCGTACTGACTATGCGAGTGTCGAGGAAAGCTTGTGTCAAGAAATCCCTATCCTCTAAACAAGCTGCTTTTAAAGACTGGATGGGCCTCAGAGGAGTGACCTTACGCAACGGCTCTTCCTAGCTCATCTCACATGTGTTTTACATAATTGAGATAAAATTTCGTCGGCCAGTCTATATGACGGATATCATCATCTTGCAGAAAATCAACAATAATGTAGGCTGCACGTGACCTCACATACTCGTAAATAAAAAGGAAGTCTAGGCTGAAAGCAACTTAGGGAAACTCTCACACCGGCTTCAAGGACCTCTTTCCTAAATTAAACTTATTTGCATCAAAGCATGCAACTGTCCAACGACAGCGACATGCTGCCTCAGAGAAGATGTGATCCGCGAATATGTGACAAGAAATGTTAATTCAAGTCCTATTTTTAGTTCAATGTGCATCGCCGAAAGCTGTACAATTTAATTGGTTTAGTCTTTTAGCTGACTGAAGGGTTACTAAATACGGTTTTCGATGCTGCAACAGTTGAATGGCAGAAAACACACTGAACACTGCCAAGTTCTCTTATACTCTCTAAACTGACAATCAATTTGTAAGATATGTATAAATGAAATTAAAAAAAATCTTGTACTTTGCTTTTCGCTAAAAAGAAGAAAAGGCGGATTTCTTCCTTTTTGTTAGGAATAAACATCTGTTTTTTTCTTTAATTTTTTTTCTCAATCTGGATTTGTCTTCCTGTTATTGACTTTTCTACTTTTGCTCACTTTTGAACCACCCAGCATAGAGTCAAACTCAGTTATAACGTGCACAAATAGACCGCGATATTTGCTCGTTAAAACTGAGTGCTCCTAAAAAAAACATGTTTGTAAAAAAAAAAAAAAATCATAAAAACTCATACATATTTGCTTTGTTTGTTTTATATTTTCATACTGTTCCAAAGAAGTTGGTTAATTTGCTTTGAACTGTCCTTTAGTGTCCTTTCTTGAGCTATTGTTTTTCGAGGAATACTCATGGCTCAAGAAACAACATCATTTGCACCGCTGGCTTAGAAAAAAAGTAAGAAGTTTTTTTGCTTATCAAGAGTTTGTTGAGGGTAATTCGGCTTCAAATTCTTCACATTCGTCGTTATCATTGTGACTTTTTTTTAAAAAATCTGCATGAGAAGAATAGCAGTATCATACTGTATGCGTATC
Source organism: Uloborus plumipes (assembly GCA_038373865.1). Taxonomy (NCBI): domain Eukaryota; kingdom Metazoa; phylum Arthropoda; class Arachnida; order Araneae; family Uloboridae; genus Uloborus; species Uloborus plumipes. The sequence goes on along the minus strand of JAXGGA010003320.1, from coordinate 2,995 downwards.
TCGAAAGGGTAATAACACTGGCGTCAAGAAATATATTATTTTCAAATGCTACTCTACAAACATTTTGAAAAATGTGCGGTCATCTCTTATTCTCATGATTCATGGCTCATCATAGGTTGACTTCGAAATATAGAAGGAATTTTTTTAAAGAACGATAGGTTGAACTACAAGTCAGAAAAAAAAAAATATGAATCACAAACATGTTGCACTCTTCAAACGGGGTTTACTTGTTAAAAGTGATTTATGCTTCTTTAGATTTGACATTGTACCAAACAAATATTTCTGTTTTTCTCCTTAAAGCAGGGCTCTTTATAACCGAGTTCGACTGTTAACACGGAACGGAAGTGGACAAAAGTAAATAAATCGGGATATCATTTCCTATACGCATCTCGTGATGTGCCACTCGCAAACTTGGCATACAAATCACGTCCTTGAAATGCATCTCTTTATTTTTCATGGCCTGCACTTGTACCGGTAAATAATGTCCCTAGTTAAAAACAAAACACGCAACCACATATAAACAACACGAAGCTTCAGACAAAAGTCTGCAAGGTGCGATTTTATCACCGGACGTGAGAGAAGAAATATAAACATATGAAAGGAGGGAATTAAAATTCAGAGGATCGTTCAAAAGCGAGTTCACACTTTTGAAATGAATCTGACACATTTTTGGCCTGATTCAAATCAAAGAGAATGCTAAGGATAGGTCGAATGAAATAAAAAATAAGAAGAATTAAATGATAAATCAAGTGCTGAGTTTTGTTTTCAAGTCGAATTACTTCACCGATAAAAATAATGCATTACCTGTCATAGCGGGCAAATCAACACTTAACGAGTTAAGTCCTTCAGATGGAAGGTGTGTTCTTCAAGGAGATTCTCCAAATTAAATGAACTTCCTTTACATTTTTCAAATTTCATTTGCGCTTTTGTTTTTTTATTTAAAAACAACATATCTGAAATGATGCTTTGGAAAATAAAAATTTAAAAGTAAATCGTAAGGGTAATAAGGGGACAGAAATCTGAATCATTTGTTACAAAAGCTTGTAGTTATGAGTTACACAGTTTTTTAAGTTGATATTAGAATTTTAATTTTAAATAACTCGATTATTCATAGAATTGCTTCTATCGCAATCTCTAAAATATTCTTATTAAACAATTGCATCTTTTTTTTCTTGATAAAATTTTAATATTTCACTTCTCTCAAGGTTTCCTCACATTTATAGAACTTTAAAAGGAGTTTTCACTCATTTGGAGTTACTTTTACTTCGAAATTTTTAACACGTTTAATCGAAATTTTAAACTACGTTTACTACGAAATTTTTAAATAAAGTGCCTGCATTTTTAAAACTTATATCACGTATTCATCCAAATATTTAAGGTTTCAGAACATCATATTGGAGATTTCAAAAGGAAAAAAATATTTGTTTTAAACAATTACTATCATTTTCTTTGCAAATATTAAGAATAGATTTGTTTTTTCAGAACGATTTTAGCTCAGCTACATCACTAAATTCCCATACTGAAGAACATAACGTTTTTATAACTATATACAAAATAATTGTCTTTGTGATGACCCAATAAGATGTTCTCTTCATTTAAAATTTACTACCAATGATAGTCTAGCTCTGTCCGGAAAAGAAAACGGCTCGAAAATGTCCTTTTAACCTGTTAACCGGGGAATTAGCTATTGCTCAACTCGTTTCACAATGGGGACTCTTTTTTTCGCAGCGATAAGTAATATCACACCTCAAATAATAAAAGAATATCGTTTTTAACTTATGATTTTTATTTATTTTGATACAATATTTTATATTTAAAATATAATTCAAATGTATTCAATGTGAAACGCATTAATGGAACAAATTATAATAATTATTTCGCAGTATGATATTGCTTGAAACAGTGTGGCATACACAAGGCAACACAGCAGTCAGGGCACCAGAATCTCGATTCTCTCCTGATACCTCCTAAATATATAAAACACTGAAATTCACAATAAGAATATTCAAATCAGAAAGTTATTACTAACATGTGAGATAGTGAAATGCAGACTAAAATGAATCCAAATTGTGGCAGCTCGAAGTATAGATCATGCAGCGCCCGTTTTCCCGTTAATAGCGCTCAAGTTACAGATTACAAGAACATGAAAATTCATGACGCATCGACAAATTTCGTCATGCCCATTGCTGTAGGCTTTTATGTATGACGAAATATTTCGTCATACCCGGTTAACAGGTTAATTTAAATTGCAAATTATTCTGCTATCAAATTTTCCTCACACGTAAAAATCAAATGAATATATGAAGATTGAAAAATGAATTTTAAAGTATTGATCTGTTAATCTCTATGTTTTTGGTAAACCAATCAGGGGCGTCCCGAATTTTTTTTTTTTTTTTTTTTTTTTTTGAGGGAAAAATCGTCAACGTGCCGAATAAAACTCCGAATTTTGCCGAATAAAAGAACACGGGTGCGCACATATGATGAAAAGGGACAGTTGGGCAGTTAAAAGTTGCAACATTGCAATTATGGTCCCAAATTTTCCAAATGGTCAGGCAAAATTCTTCCGAATGAGAAAATTTGCGGGAGGTCGTGACCTCTCATCAGGGCGCTCTTGACTCTACAATCCAAAAATAAAATGCAAGTGTAGTACTTGACTGAGAATTAAACCAACGGGCATAGCAACGCGTATATTTAGGAGATAAAAAAAATAAGATCACACGTTCTTAGCGCAACAACATATTTTATATTAGTAAGAAAGCTGAACATCCCGATGATGAATTTCACAAACGATTTTATTATTGATTCAGCTGCTGAACGATGCAAACAATGTTTTACGTTATGCCTTCAATCCCAAATAATAGGGGACAGTTTAAGTATTTCTTCCGCTAGCACAGCTTAGCATACAATGCGTCGTACGATTCCACTTCGCTACGGATTTTCACTTCATTCACAGAATAACGTCATTGCTTGAATTCCCCTGAATTAACGTGCTGTA